>JAJOZX010000911.1:942500-1086140 GCA_023014485.1 Bathynomus jamesi
TCTGCTTTTTTATTATAATTTTTAAAATTCGTGGCATTTTCTCTTATTGTACAGTAGCTCTTTGATTAAACTTTATTTTTACTTAACTTTATAGGACTGATGCGGAGCTTGATCGTGTTATAGCTATTTTTCGTTTTGATGATTGGGGAATAAGTGATATGGATGTTTTACCCCACAACCAAACCAGCGATCTGAGCACAGAGGTCGAGGTATTGGCTCACATCCGATCCAACGAATGCCAGATCACCGAGGAACTAATGTAGGTATTTTTTGGGGGTTAAGAACAAAACACATTGTATTTTCATTTAATTTATTAAAAAAACATGTACAAAGCGGAACCAGTGTCCATTAAATAAGCCTTAATGGCTACAAAGAGGCCTTTACACAATATAGATATACACTTTTACACAATACAGCGGGTGCTAACATATGGGAACCTTTTTTTATCTGTCTGCATACCATTTTTATAATTCATTTCAGTGTCGCACAAATCGAATAATTAAAATAAAAAATTATAAATCCCTTCCCACGTGATATGTGCATGAGAAATGAGAGGGCGTACATGCCGCACGTGTTACTATAATATCCTTGAAGGCGATACGGGTTCCACACAATCTCAGGTACATGTATTTGCTCGATAGACTGTACAACCACAGAATCATTCCAGGGCTGAGTGCCGAGTGAATCAAAATAGTACATTCTTTCCCTATTTTTAACCCTTTAAGGACTGAAGGTACAAATTGCTAACGTTTCAAATACATACAAGCATTCATAACTTAACCCTACAAAAAATTCAGGGCTCAAAGGGTCAAAATAGATTGCAAACCAATGAATCCCCTCACCCTCCCACAATGTCGGTGTTAACGATAATCCCGTACCAGTTTCTTGTAGTTGGCAATTTCAATATTTCATTCTTCGCAAACACACCGATAAATCTGGAGCGTGTGATTCGGTCACTTTTCATCACTCTCTGGAGTGTATTCGCGTCCATTTTAAAGTCTGTGACCACGTCCCTGAAACGGTCAACTCTATCAGTGCTTGTGATTCGAGGTACACGAGTACACTAATAGGGACGTCTATAGGCTTGGCAAATTCCAACCTGACTGAGATATTCCCACTCTGTTGTGGACTTAAGTGCGTTACGCCAGCAGACAAGTCAGGCGTAATATCAAATGAATAAATGTTAAATTCTTCGACAAATTCTTTCTGCGTTACACCAAACCCAAGCTCGTCACAGCACCTGTATTATGAGCCAGACTACTATAAGCTCTCGCGCAGAGCGGGAACACAGCGTCTGATGAGTAGTCCGTAATCATAGTCCCTCCCAAAGCGATGCCATTTACGTATAGAGTAATATTTTTAAGGCCGAAATTCTCGAATTTAAAGGCACTCTTTTTATATTTTCCATTCGTCGAGGCGTGGTCCTGCATTCCAATTAATATCCTTTTAGGTAGACTCCAAGGGCCACGTTTTCTAGTTGCTTCGAGGCCAACCCGGCGGGCACCGTGTATAGTTTGATCTGTACCCTGTTAATTGGGTATTTTACTGTGGCGTGTATTAAGTCTTTCTCAATTTCTATTTGTTTTGGCGAACTTAATTTCACTCGGCGTATACGCAAATACGCCTCCATTATGTGAATCACAACGGGTTTCGCGCCCTCTTCTTGATCAGACCCCAGATTTATGCAGATCTCAGGATCGTGCGGGTAAGCTTCAACTTCATATCCACCCCGTTCATAAGCAGTTTCTCCTGGAATGTGAAATCTGTATGAAGACGTCCAAAACACTCGTATATATTTTTTTTAGAATTTTTAAATTTATCCTTTATACCATTTTCATCTTTAGTAGTAATATCCCTCGGCGGTTAAAAAGGTGTCCTTCGCTTCTTTTGAAAAGTTGAGGACATTTTCCAGATAGGCTCGTAGGTGATAATACCCGTTCCTGCCGAGATGTTAACCTGATTTAAATACACCTCACACTGGCTGAATATGGAGTGTAAAAAGTTGGTTTCAGGGTGCTGAGTAACTATCATCGCAGTCCGTTCCATCAGAATGGGCTATACGCAGTTTAGCGTACATGTGCATGCAGCTCGGGTCAAAAAAGTAAGGGCCTGATGGGTATCACGAATTCTATAGGGGCACTCGGCGAACTAATTGTGTTTAATGGGTTAATTGTAATAAAGTCGCTATGCTCAATAGAGACCTGAGTGGGGGCATATCAAAGAGGGACAGTTCCGATTTACAGCATTGTGAACTACACGGATGGATGAAACGCGCCATGACGAGTCAGAAATAGTGCCACCTCTCTCGACAACTAGTAATCAGCCTATGATTCGTGAGAGTAGTGTCCTCAGCTTATATCAGTTAAAAAAATGATCAGCCATAGGTTTCATACGCTTAGAGCACTTCTTTTTTATTTCCTTTTACGTTTAGCGCCACGTGATGGTAACCCCTTCTTCCTGGCAGATCTCTTCTTTCCGCCACCACGCATTTTTCTCTTTGCATCTTTGATGATTTCGTCCCGTGTACGTTTTAAATGTTTTTTTAGAGCTTCTTTAGGCTTAGTTCCACCCATTATGTCTTCTGCCGCGTTAAAACCTGTTTGTAACGCCTTCTCCCTAGGTACCTGGCACCCCTCTTCAACAGTGGGACAGCGGTGCGTAGTATGGATGAAAAAATGGATCCAAGCCACTCCCACGCTGGTATCTCACTCCTCGATAGACTGTGAATGGCCTTCGGGTCATTATAAACGACGAAAGTGTAGTTTCACTGTTAAGCTCCCATCACCGAATGGGAAATTTTTTCCCTCAATCGTTCTTATATATATCGAGATGTTGGTTAATAGATTAGTCGCAACATTCACATAATGGGGCTTGTCATATGTAATGCTCAAACTTTTCCCTCTATGGTTGGGGATGTGCAATGCGCAGCAGGCGCGCCTGGGTGTCCCCAACAAATTGGTGCTCTACGATATTGCTGTAAATATAGCACATGTCTGGGGTGGAGAGCTTTCACCCAATTTCTCCATCTTCAATTGATACATTAAGCTGGACAGTCATGCTGTGCCTCGTGAAAGGTATCTCTTTGGAGAGCTGCGCTATATCGGCCCTCAGCCACAATTGTGAACAGCTCTTTATCTTTAATATTTCTACTAAGCGTTGATTTTAACTTCAATGTGCATGCAGGCGTGTCTATGTTTACGACTTCAAAAAGTAAATCGTTTGTCAGGTACGACTTTTCAAGACTCTTGTTTAACCCCGTCACAATGTCCATGGCTGTATCATAATGCCGATTCCTAGCGAACATTTGTGCTATAGTACTGTCCTCACCGAACAGGACTGATCGCATAGTATGTCTAAGGTTATGTCTAATTTTTCGCACTCATCGATTCTTCTAAGGATCAGAAATATGATTTGCTCATTTTCAAGAGTTAAAAATTTGGAGCTAACTGGAGTTCACATAAACCCACCTCATACGAATCACGCTCCAATTCAATGGGTCCGTGGAGTTCTGTCACAAAGTTGGCGAGTGTTGTTAGGATGTACAGACAGAGAAGAGAGGACGGGAGTGTGACATAGAAGTGGCTAGGCGCCATGTTGCATACTATTTAAGCTTCATTATTGCAGCAGCTTTTATATAGGTGTTGAAGCTTTCTGGGTAACCCAGCCATTTCACCAGGTACATTTTTCTCTTTCCTGAACCTTTGCTGCCTAAATTTTTTCAATTTTAAACACACTTTTTCCTAAATTAAATGTCACTTTCTGCAACTCCTCGCGGTAAAAGCCTCCAGCGATCTCTTCCCCATTCAAATCTTCAACGTAATACATCATTATCTCACCTTTAGGTCTCATAGCACGAACTTTAAAAATCTCACGTGTCCATCCTTGCTCAAATCCCTTCGCGAATTTATTTCCCGAACGTGATAGCCTTACATAATCATTGATTTTGAAATGTGTAGACTGGTGGCGGTGCTCCATCTCTTCTCACCTCTGGCAGCGCACCTCTTTCTAAAACTTCGTTAGGTGTTGTGCCAATCGTACGGTGGTGTGAACGGTTGTATGATGATGCCAATGACCCGAGAACGTTTATATATCTGTATGTGTTTTTATGTGTAAAATAGCGATGCATGCGTTCCTTTATGGTACGTTGAACTCTTTCAGCTAAAGAGGCCTTATGTATAGAACTGCTAGTGTAGTAACTGATATTAAACTCTGTCAGCATGTTCTGAAAAGCGCGACCTATAAATTCTTTCCCCATATCCGTACAAAAATAGCCAGGAACCCTTTCTTCTTTTAACATCAACGTTTTGGTCGCTTTAGCAACTGTTTCAGGCGATTTATTTTTCAGTGGAATTAGCCACAGATATCTAGAGAATACATCTATTATGAATAGGATGTAGCGGTATCCGTCATTATACACTGAATATCTTTGCATGTCTGTTAAATCCGCTTGCCAAATAGAGTCAATCGAATCCGCTGTTGTCTTGGCCGTTTTAAACCTTTTTCTCACCGGTTTATGAAGTGTATAAGCATCCTGCTCCCGCAAAAACCGCTCAACATCTTTTTTCCCTACTCTGTAAACACCTCTGTACAGTCTATTAACGCCACCATAGGAGGCGGGGTTAGAAATGTCATAATAGCGTTTACTTAATATGTTAGCCATTTGCGTATTTTAGAGACACGTGGATAAGGTTGGCCGTTTGTTCTCTTTTTTCTCTTCTTCAGAGACGCTGCTGCTGGGGGTGATGGCGTACTCAGTTGTGACACATGCGAGACTTGATCCAGGTCTTTTAACCTATTCAGATTACATATCAATGTTTTGGGGATATTTATTTGTTGTAGTCTTGCTTTCATTTGCTTCCATCCTGTTGGTGAGGGCCTGTCCCACTTTCTCACTCATTTTCTTTGGTTGGTCACCTCTAACGTCGGGCCCAGGTCCTGTGTCGCCATGCTCAGCGCTACTCGCGCTGTGCCTAATAACCACGGGGAGCTCTGTAGGATTCTTATAATCTTTGTACTCATGAAGAAATTTATGCAAAGCCTCTTGGTACAAGAGCTTTTTCTCATCAGGTGACTTTTCACTGTTTAATAGGGCTAGCAACTCGCTTTTCATTCTTTTAAGCCTACTTTTACGGGGGTCTAGAGCCGTGTCTGGAATCTTTGAACTTTGCAATGAAGCATACACCTCGTGCGGAATCACAACCACCTTCTTCATTATATTAATCTAGATTCTAGTTAGTAAAGGACCCAAAATTGAAAATAAGGTGGGTAGGAATGATCCTCCTCTTTGTACAATAATTCGCTTTTTCTTACCCACAGTTTGACTTTTATGAGCGAGTCTTGTATTATGTTCTTGTAACGACGTAAGCGAGCCTTCTGATGGGGTTTCAGTGGCACATTACATTTTATAACATTAAGACAGATTTCACAGATGCATTTTAAAAAGTCGGAGTCGATATTTTTAACAAACATCTGTTGCAGTGCCCAGGGCAATCGTTGATAGATTTTTATTAATTCACGATATTTCTTCAGCCTCTTTGTCATTCTGGAATATACACCGTTTCAGGTTCGCTTGGGAATATATTCGTTCTTAGAAGCACCCTAAACGTGTTTCGCGGGTGAAGGTCACAAAGCAAATATCCATAACACTGGCTTGTGGCTTCTTTATAAACCTCCAAAAACTCCTTACGTTGATTCGGGAACATTTGATTGGCTAATACCCCAATTTGTGACAGATCTCTACGTTGTGCGAATAAGACTAGATATTGTGTATTTAGCGACACAGCGCGCATGTATCTAATTTTGAAAAATAGATTCTGGTTGATGAAGAATACGCTTATGTTAAGGTGGTGGGAGAACACTGTAAATGTCTCGGCAAATAACTGTATGCTCATTACCTTTTAACTTACAATAACTGTATGCTCATTACTTTTTAACGAATTAACGTCATAGACCCCCTTGTGGAACAAAATTTCATCTTGGTACTCGTTGAACACTGACTGATACGTCGAATAGCACCATATTACTTTATGCACAAATTTTGAGAACATCTCCCCCTTATCTTTAATGATTTTAAGCATAAATACAGTTTTTCCACATCCTGTAGGGCCAGATATAATACATGTGGAGGGGCTTATGAACCTGAATTTTTCTACAGATTCCATCTCTAACACGTCACACCCCTAAGTGGATCATTTACAAAATATTACAAATTTTGAGTGCTGTTCCTTATATTTTGTTTTTCTTCTTCCACAGAACCGTGAATGACGACGATGTACAGCCCTCCATCATCGATATCACAGACGAACCCGATGACCGTCCAGCTACAGAACCCTTCCCCGCTGACATACCCTCACCAGCGACACCTGTAGCATGCGACAGTTTAAAGCGGAAGCATGATGAAGAACCCTCCACGTCAGGTATAAAGCGTGCCAGGATTGCTCCGGTTGTTAGACCCCCAGTAATAGAGCCCAACCTTCTACGTCTTATGACACAACCCCCAGAACAGTACCTTCCTCAAATATCCCCCATTGTTTAGTTCCGGGTACTTTCTCCACAGCAGCTTCTCATACTGTGGAGGATGGTATAACATTCGAGTTGGTGCGCACCGCTACCCCCACCCCTGCCCTGACTAGAAATCGGTACGTGGTCAGGGTTGACCCTGGATCCCTGTATACCAACGGACTGCGGCGCGTAGTTGAACGTATTGTGGAGTTTGCCCTTCAGAACCGCGACGAACGTGAAGTCCGGACGAGGTTATCCTTCAGGTTTGGGTCAGATGAGGGGGACAATTTTTGGGTAGTATTACCGTTCAGACGTTTGGCGGCTGTAGACCTAGAATATATCTTGGGCCGTATAATGCAAGCCTCTCAAAGTGGTACATCCTTCAATATGGACAACTTCATGGTAGATATTAACAGAGTATTCCTGGTTGCTGTCATATTGCCACACCTTATACCAGGGGTGGGGAACCTGCGGCCTTAAGGCCGCATGCGGCCTTTTGGGGTACTAGTTGCGGCCTTCTGCCTGTTTGACATTCAGAATTCATACCGTACGATAATGGACAGCAACTGATACCCCTTTAGGGCTTTAGGCTATTTCATTAGATCATGGTTTCAGCTTCACTGCTTCTTACACATACAAGCCTTCTTTATGGCTTGAACAATAGGAAATATGGCAACGCTGCCAGTTGAAACTGGCAGCGTTGCCTTACGCCCTTACCTATCAACGATCAACTCGACTGGCTGACTGGATGACAGTTACTGACGATTCTCCGATAGTGACACGCACGCTTGTTTCCTTTAAAACTGTAAATCTTTGATCAATTCGTGTACCATTTTTATTTATAAATCTTCTGGTACCCCAATCATGTCAAAAACTGTGAAAAGAAAATTAAAGGAAGAGAACAGAGTATTCCATGAAGAATTGGAATTGCAGTATTTCATAGTTGCTGAAAAAGATAAAATGATGTGTTTGCTCTGCAACGCCATAATTGCAACAGTGAAGAAACACAATGCATATCAGCATTATGCAACTCATAAGAACCACAAGTATGCTATATTGGAAGGAGAACCCCGAAAGTCTGCACTTACGAAGATGAAACTTCAAAAGCAGCAACAACAGCAAGTATTTAAAACGATGTCAGGCCTAGGGACTGAAATCACTGAAGCAACTTATAAAGTAGCATATATACTTGGAAAAAGAGGTAAGCCATATAGTGATGTGGAAATCATAAAAGAATGCATTGTTGAAGTTGTAGCCTCTTTAGATTCAGACAAAGTTAACAAATACAAACAACTACCTCTTTCAAGAAGGACCATAACTGATCGGCAACATGAATTAGCCCTCAATGTAACTGAACAACTTCATACAATATGCCAAAGCGAAAATACTTATTATTCGATTGCCTTGGATGAGTCCACTGATATTACTGACTCAGCGCAAGTGTCATTTTTTATTCGTGTTATAACTGCAGATTTTCAATGCTACGAGGAGTTACTGGCTTTGGGTACCCTTACGGGGAAGACACGTGGAATTGACGTCTTGTCTCTCTTCAAAGAAAAATGCCGTGAAGCGAAACTGAATTTATGTAATTTAGTAAGTGTATGCACAGATGGTGCAACTTTCATGAGAGGAAAATGTGCAGGATTTGTTGTGCTACTACAAAAAGTACTGCCAAATCCAGATAGCTTGATTTCCTTTCACTGTATTTTGTATCAACAGAATCTCTGTGCCAAATCTACTGTTTTAAGTGACACATTAAGTAAAGTTATACGTATTGTGAACTACATTAGAGCAAATGCATCACGACAGCGCCAGTTTCGCAATATGCTTATGCTTGATGATGAAACATTCACTGTGGATCTTCCGTATCATTCTAAAGTGCGCTGGTTGTCACAAGGGCAAGTCTCTGAAAAACTTTTGTCTTTGCGAAAACAAATCACAAGATTTTTTGAGGAACTCAATGAACCATGTGAATTGTCAAAAAAGGATTTCTGCAGAAATGTTGCATTTTTGTATGACGTAATGTCAAAGCAAAATTACCTGAATATTTCTTTGCAAAGTAAAACTAAATCCATATTTGAAATGTGGCAAAAAATCCAGGCTTTTCGGAGGAAGTTGCGCTTTTTCAAAACTATCCTTACCCGATCGGAACTTTCAGCTGAACACTTCCCTGAACTGGCAAAGGTAATTGATGAAGAAGATACAAGCAAATCATTAAGGGAATGCGATGTGAAAGAATATACAGCTGTCCTAGACTCCCTGATTGAAGAATACGATGAAAGATTTGAAGATTTTGAGAAACTTGACTTCACACTGAAACTAGCTTTCGAACCACACCTGGTTGATGTCTCCAAAGCACCTGAAGATTTACAGATGGAGTTGATTGAGCTATTAGAAGATAATATCCTTGTCTCTATTTGATACTAAGAAGGATCCTTGGAAAAGTGCCGTTGAATACCCACGTCTGCGCCAACATGCTCGTCGAATGTTGTCTTGTTTCGGCACAACCTACTGTTGTGAATCAACGGTGACTCAAATCAAAACGCGCTCGAGATCTCAGATGACGAATATTCACCTGGAGAACTAAAACTACGGTCAACGATGTTGGAACCAAATGTACGACTCCCGTCCTGCAATAAGCAGTCACAAAAAAGTCATTAAATGGTTTATCACTTTTTCACTTAATATCATATTAACATCATTTCACTTAATATAATTTTTCACTTAATATCATATTAACATCATTTCACTTAATATAATTTTTCACTTAATATTAGTTCTATTGTCAATTATTCCCCCCAAAAATAAATGTGCACTTGCTGAATTTTTTATTTATTATAAAAGCCCTCACGTATTATCAAGTTTGATTTAAAATTAGTAAATATGTAGATTGTAGACTAAAATATGACATTTTGTTGTACTGTATATGTTAAATTCTCAGCATGCGGCCTAATAGGGTCTTGGTTAAATGAAATGCGGCCTTCCAATGAAAAAAGGTTCCCCACCCCTGCCTTATACTCTTAATTTCAATTCTCCGGTTATTTACAGAAAGCATTTAAACGTCGATCGTGGTTGTGGCTTTATAGCAATAGTCTTAGCTCATATGTTCACCGTGCTAAATACAAGGACGCAAAAAATTTGGCTGCCTATGGTTGTGCAGCGTGCCTGTAAACTGGCTTCAGATTGTAAGCTTGAGTTTGAGTGTAATATGGGTCCTGAAGAACTGAGAAGGGCCGAGCAGGAAATGAATGCACGTGGAGTCGTATTTGGAATGGGTGATCGTCGTAGGACTGTGTATGTTTTTAAAAGCAGCATGAGAGATCGTACAAGACCTCTACTTATTTTAGGATTGCCAGGAACATCGTATCTCCCCATTCGTAACATAAGGGCTCTCTACGCCAGTTATGATAAAAGTCGAAAATATGGAAGGCATCATGATTTGTGTAAGGGATGTCTCGAGTTTGCTGATGATATGGTGAAACATTGTAAGGATTGCTACATGGTATGTGAGCAGTATAAAAGTCCCAAATGTGAAAGTCGTGTTGTTGAAACCGAGAAGAGGGAATGTAATGTATGTAGACGTACTGTACATTTTTCAATAATAAATGCTTTGAGCTCCATAAATCAAATAGCACTTGCAGGAAAATGAGGATTTGTAAGTGCGATATGTTTTACATGATGGATAATTGGGAGAATTTCAAACATAAATGTGATGAAATTCCTGTTCTACATGTCATGAAAAATATAAGGCGGATGGAGTGAAGCATGTATGTTATATGAAAGATGCTAAGCCTAAAATTAGCCCTTGTATAACCGTGTACTACGATATAGAAACTTACACGAACGCTGAAACTAAAGAGGTTATTCCACATTTACTCGTAAGTCAGACTATCTGTGATGAGTGCATGGAGATCGAGTGTGATGAGTGCCACAAATCCTGTGAAACTCTTTGTATCCTATATTGTCAAATTAGCGGACAAGTTAAAAAAAATGACTGTGTATATTCTTGCCCATAACGGGGCGAAATTTGACACAGTTCCTTTATAAGGAGCTGCTTGAACACGAGTCGTCTGCGATATTTACAGGTGATCCCTTGAAAAGAGGTAACAAACTAATACAGATGCAGATAAGAGGTAATGTACAGTTTAAAGACACCCTGCTGTTCACACCTTGTAAATTAGCAAAGCTGCCCAAGGTCATGGACGTAGCCACTGAAGTTTCAAAAGGGGATTACCCTTTCACATTCCTCACTCACGAAACTTTGAATTACGTAGGACTACCTCCACCCAAACATTACTTTAACTACACCAACATGAGTGATAGTGAGCGTGAAGATTTTGACCGCTACTACAACAGTTTTAATGAAGCTAATCCATATAATATAGCCGATGACTGTGAAGGTTATTGCGTGAATGACGTACGTGTACTTAGAGTATGCTTTCAAGCCTTTAAAAGGATGTACATAACCCGTTTCAAATGCGTTCCGCTGCAAGTCGCGACCACGATCGCCTCATTATGTTTTACAGTGTTCAAGAATAACTTCATGCCTAAAGACACCTTAGCAATCATTCACAGAAACAACCCCCGCAGTTATGGGCATAAGGCTATTTACTGGCTCGTACACCTACAGCAACAGACCGGGGTATATATAAAACATGCCCGCAACACGGGTGAAGTACCCGTTAAGGTCAATGGTCGTGTTTTTTGGGTTGATGGCCAAGTGAGGATCCAGCCACTGGTGAGAAGACTGTATTCCTTTAACGGCTGCTGGTGGCATGGATGCCCACGCGCTGAATGTGCCGTCACAGGGGACCTTTATGGAAGATCCTCCACCGACAGCCTCGCATGGACCCGTAACCGTGATCAACTTATAGGCTCCCAGTTCACTCACAAAATCGTGTGGGAGCATGAGTATGATGCACGGATGGAAACAGGTGCCCAGTACCATGAAGAAATAAGGGCCATCAAACGTTCAATGGTGTTGGACCCCCTCAAATGCGGTGACATCTTGTTTGGAGGGCGCACAAACCCATTCAAGCTATACTTTCCGCCTACGGAGGGCGTGAAACTCTACTACTACGACTTCTGCTCTTTATACCCCTACGTGATGAAGAACAATCCTTACCCCGTAGGTGCGCCTAAAAATGGTGGGTCCCACCATACCAAACATCGAGGAGTTTTCAGCTAACTTGAATGAGCGCTACTTTGGACTTTCGTAGACGTGCTCCCCCCCCCCTCGCGATTTATGGATACCGATCTTACCCGTCGTTATAGATCACAAGCTCATGTTTCCCCTGTGCGTGAAGTGTGCAGAGTAGAACAGCGGTGATTGTAACCATACAACCAACCAGCGTAAGATCAGAGGTGTATATACAAGCCCTGAGCTGGCCTAGCCGTTCGCCATGGGTATAGAATAATGAAGATACACGAGGTGTGGAGGTTTCAGAAGCTACCCAACCTTTTCACACCTTTTTGAAGGATAAAGTAGAAGCATCAGGATATCCGCGAGGGGTTAATACCGAAGATGAAAAAACGGCTTATATTCAGCGTTACCGTGCTCATGAAGGTACACAGCTTGACCGATCCCAAATTGTTAAGAATCCTGGTACGCGCTTTAGTGCAAAGTTGTGTCTAAACAGTCTTTGGAGGAAATTTCACAGAATACCGGCAAAGGGAAATTTCATTTGGCACAAAGTTAGAGTGAAGTCTGGGATTATGCCAACGCTCCCGATAAAGAGTTTATGGAGATCGTGAATGTAGGTAATACTTACATAATAAGTACATCACCGAACTGGCCACAGATACCTCACGGGTTACAAACATACCTGTAGCCAGCTTCACAACGGCCTACGCCCGCATCAAACTTTGGGGTCTACTGCACTCTCTTGGACGGAGGGTGCTGTACGCTGACACAGATAGCGTGATATTCTCAGCGAGGGAGGGTGAATACATGCCTACTATTGGGGAATTCCTCGGAGAGCTAACTGATTAGATCAATGACGAGTATAGTGATGGTGCATACGCAGACTTGTTTGTGTCAACAGGGCCAAAAACCTATAGGGTACGGGTGAGGGTGGGGGATGATATGAAGTATATCGTGAAGGCTAAGGGTATCACGCTTAACCATGCGAACCGTCGAGTCGTTAACTTTGACTCGTTGAAGGATCTAGTGTGCTTGGAAGATAAGGGTGACCAGCCACCCCAACTGACTGTGGGGACGCACAATTTTCGGGCGCAGAAACTGGGGTGTGTGAAGGAACTTAGGGGCACGAAGGTATGCCGTAACACCTATAGGAAGCGTTACAAGTTGCCTGGTACTTATGATACCGTACGCTTTGGCTACCTTAATCCTTGATTGTATTTATATATATATATATGTATTGATAATGATATGTTTATTTATCACGTATATTTGCATCAATTAAGGTTTCATTTTCTCCTTTGCGTGCGTGCGTGTGTGTGTGTGTGTACAGTAAAAAGCTAAGCTCCGTCCACTGTAAGATCGGTCGCGTGACTCCTGCCACTACCTGAGCATATCTCTATCCCTGCGTGCTCAGTTGACCTCTGCATACCCTTGAGCTCAGACTTGTATTCTCCCGCATATACGAAAAATAGTAATGGCTACCTTTAATATTGCGTGTTCAACGTTTATGAAGTGGTATTCGGCAAAGTGCCAAGATGTGGTGGATACTGAAAACTCCCTATTCCCCTCTCCTTTAATACTTTTAAGTCTATATTGAGCCGTGCGAAGGACCAAGATGTTCAAATACTCTACGGGTATTCTGGCGAGGGCATTCTAGGATTTCGTAGTACAAACGATGTACTGAAGTATGTTGTAGACCTAACCTTTATAAAAGCTCACATGTATGCGCCTCGATGGTGTAGTGGTTAGCGTCGCTGACTACGAATCCATCGGCCCCGGGTTCGAGACCCGGTGACTGCAGCCGGCGCGCAGCAAAACCCAGCTGTTCATTCTTCCACACAATAAAGAAAGTGGTTGGTAGATAAATGGGTACCCTGGGTGTCCTAGACGCTGGGCTGCTGGTGAAAAGCTTGTCCTTCGTCAGAATTAACAATTCGGGCGGAAGCTAACCAAAGGTTATATATACACACCAAAGGTTATACCACGAAGTAGAAAAAACAACACGTTCAGAAGATGAGCAACGGTAATGGATAGTGTGTCTTATTGATGAGTGGTGGGACAAGCGATATTATGTCATGTTACACCATACCGACTACTCGTACCCTATGGTTGAGACTGTAAATCTTGTCATCATGTAGAATCTTAAGTATTTTTACCATTATATTAATATATATCATGACGAGGTTTGTAGTGAGGTTGTGGCTAATGGTGTGTGTGAGTTTTTAACAGACTTTAGAGACGAGTATCGCTTGTTAAACAAAAAGGATAAATATGGGCATATGTTTCTCTCAAATAGTGCACCGGATTGTGAAGATATTTAGTTTGTGGAAATGAACGTCTGGTGAGTGATAAAACATTAAAGCCGGTATTGCTTCATGTAGCGGAAAAATCTGTTTGTCCAGTATAATGGGCACAAGTGTTCGAACAAGCCTGTACACGCTTCGACAGCTTATGGTGTGACTCGCTCCCCCCATCGAGCCGCCCACCCGTGTACCTCACCCCTCCGAAACACACGAGTTCGAACACGTTTCATCAGCATGACTCACTCCGCCCGTCGAGCCGATCCGTTCCACCTGTGGCTCATAGTCATCTCCGAGCTTGAACCGACTAGACGTGCGAATACGATGGAACTTCCTTTGAGAAGCATTCTCAACGCCGCGTACGATGTGTCCGTGACGGAGTCATTGCGCGTGTTCAGGCGTGAAACCGGCACCATTAACTATGTACTCGAAACGACTTGTAGGCAAGCAAACTCTGGTAAACGTAATGTTATTTATTTAAGTGCTGAGGAGATGAATAGTCTTCGTGATAGTTGAGACGTGGGGAGAGGACCGTTATGAAATACCTGCAGGCGTAGGTACAAGAAGAGAGCAGATTAGTGATGCCCCCTCATATGCCGTTGTTTGCACGTTGTGTATAAATAACGATCAGCCATGCATTGATATACGACTGATGTAGAAGAATGCATCTGATAATAACGTTCTTGTCCCTATGCGAAACCGTTTCATCCTCGACAGAATGTTTGAAATTGTCGGATTCCGCAAGCTGAAGCCTATATTAGACGCTCGTGTTACGGATATGATTTATTTTGACACGGTTCTTGAATACGCATACACCGCTCTGCTCGACGGATTTATCGAATGTAGGAATGAACAAGGCAACAATGGTCTAGAGCTGGATGCATATTTAAAAGGTTTAGACTCTTCGAAATATCCCGAACTTTGGTACAAAGCACTTGAGCGGTACAGGGCAGAGCTTGCCTACACTGTTCACCCTGAAGAGCTGTACCTCTATATAATGAATAGCTGTCGTTACGACTTGGAAGATTATTTCAATTGCCGCTATGCAGAGTGAAGAAGAGTTTACGATTGAAAAGCTCGGGACGGTAAGAAAAAACCCTCGATTGGGAATGGAGTGTTTATAAACTTGTATTTAATAATGATGTGGTTAACAATGACGTCTTTGTGCGTGCTTTTGATTGTATTCAAGCCGTGTTTAAAGATGACTTGCCAACCGAATGTAAAGTGGGAACAAAAAGAGTATTGAACGATATGAAAGCCATTTATGTCGAGTATAGGCATCCGTATAACTTGAGCGGTGAAGTAATGCTTGGATGGTTTTACCGTGTAGTTCAAAGTAATAACGATGTGAATGTAGACTCGACTACGTGTGAGTTTAGCGTTTTGCGCCGTAGAACAAAGTATTTTGATGTATATTAATTTATTTAATTATTTAATTGTGTATATATATATATATATATATATATATATATATATATATATATATATATATATCCTGTACTAATATGCGATTGCTTATACGTTTTGTAAATTATTATTTTCAATATATTTAATTATTTTGTAACTGTAGATATATAAAAAAAATTCCTGTAATAATATATTGATGGTTATACTACAACGTTTTGTATATTTTTGATTATATACGTTTCTCGTTCGTATTTCTTATGCTAATATTATTTTTTTTATCATATATGTTCCATTGTATATTTATTTTGATTATATATTCATCGTTCGTATTTCTTATGCTATTATTATTTTTGATCATATATATTCCATTGTATATTTATTTTCTATATATTTCGTCAAATTGAATCCATTAATTCGTCTAAATAAACAGAATGATGTAATGGTGTTTTATTTCATTCTTTTGGTTGTACACGACATTTAATTACAGCAAATGGCTGCCTTCTAAAACGGATTTCTAAACCAACTGCCGAATATATCTGGATAGCACAATCTGGCAACCCTAATAATGTGCACCTGAACAAGCCAATTAAGACTTTTAAGTCAACTGGCTGGTTAATTCAGAATATATGCTTTAATTAAATAAATAAACACAATCTGGCAATTCAGTAATATACACCTGAACAAGCCATTTACGCCTTCTAAGTCAACTGGCTGGTTAAGCCACAATATATGCTTTAATTAAATAAATAACGCAATCTGGCAGCTCAGCCAGATAAGTCAACTGGCTGATTAGGAACATATTAAGACAACGGCCGCTCGGCTGAAGTCTTAATATGCGCTTGGCTCCTGCCAGGCGAACACCTCTCTTCCTCTCTCTCCTCTCTTTCTCTTGGGGGATAACTCCGCCTCCAAGTTGCATAACCCCTTGTTGATGTTGCAACATTCCTCCCTTTGTCACATAACATCTTGCAACATTCCCCTTTTGTTGCATAACTTATGCAACATTGCTCAACATTTGCATTGCACTCTCTCCTTTTTCGCCCATACTACTGAGAGGTACGAAATATATTCAGAATGTTAGGTTTATCTACAAGGCGATCGGGGATACGAGTAGGGTGCTGTACAATCTGCTGTTGGTCATTCAGGATAGAAAAGTTGTAAATGTCCTAAAATGGAGATTTCAGCAAAAGGAGAGTGGGGTAGAATGTATTCCACTTTGAAAGTGAGGTAGTCAAAGAATTTTAGATAGTCAGTAGAATTAACAGTAAGGTAGACAGCGCGGATGTATTTAGTTTGAGATTGGCATTAAAGCCGTAGCCAGAGGGTATAGAATTCAGAGGATTCGAGTTCGGGAATACGAGAACAAGTTAGGTCATTGCGTACATACAGTATATGCAACATCCACCTTTGGAGTGAAATTGAGTGTAGAGAAAGTAATGGTTACAGAAAAGGGGTTGCTGTTAGTCAACAAGTTTCAGTGAGGTTTGGAGGAGGAGAGGTTGTTTAACAGACTGAAAATTTGTGGAAAGGCCTCGAATGTTGCAGAATTTTATGAAAAGTGAATCAAGCAGAAGCCCAGAACGTTTCGAATAAGTATTTGCAGATTCAGCCTCGCTGCTCGGGTCTGCGTTCTTAGTATCGGCAGCGGAGGACCCAGAACTGGGTACATTTATAGTCCCCTCCCCCCAGGACTCCGAGGCTCTTGAAGTTACCATTGTTTTATTTTATTTTTTATTTTGAAAAGAGTATGAAATGTGTAAGATGCATGTACAATTATTGTACATGTAATGAAAAATAACGAGAGAAGTGTGTGTTTGAGAGCATGCTGGACTGCCTCCAGGGTAGATGAGACACCAAAAGAGAACAGCTAAGGAGGACAGTGACAGGAGAAACGGGAGTTCCAGCACTCCCTATTTTCTGTCTAAAAGTTCCCCGGAGTGATTACCTGTTTAATTTTAAATTAAAACTTAAAATACTGTGGACATTATTTCTTCATATGTTTGTATTGTAAACTAAGGGATAATTTCATAAATCGTGAGATAGAACCAAACAAACCTTGAAGAGCTACAAGATCAGTTATGGAATAGGTGCAGATGGAATACTTGCCAGAACTCAATTATTACCCATCAGACAATGTAAAGGGCTCCAATGCAAATTGTATCAAGGTGGGAGAAGTGGTACTGGTTAGGGATGAAAGACCAAGGCAATGCTGGAAGCTTGGCATAATTGAAGAGTTGTTTGTTGGCAAATACAATTTAGTTAGGTCTGCACTGGTAAAGACTTCAGGAAGAAAATTAAAGAGACCTATACAAAAACTCTATGCTTTAGAAATCAGCAAAAACACAGATAGTCAAAATGAGGCATTTGGGTTACAACCTCATGGAGAAGGTTTGGCTAAACTTGCAGAAAGTAGTGACAACAATGCCCCTTCGGTGGGGAGTGTTAGAAAATCTAGAAGAGGAAGAGCCATTGTTATCCCAAAGCGATATGATGACTGAGCTAATTAATGCAGCATTACTTGTATATATATTAAGTTAAGGTATATACCGGGTGTCTGAAAATTCACTCCCTATTTTTAAATTCTTATTGCTCCTAAACTGAAGGAGATATTGCAACCGTTCTTTCACTGTTTATAATCCTAACCCTTACCATTTGTTACAGGTAAACTATGGCTAGAAAATTAAGCAATGAAGAACGAGCAAAAATTGCATCACGATACAAAGTATTGCAATCGATGATTCATGTCCAAAGATGGTGGAGAGCCACCCATTGCAGAAATGCAGTCATTGACCCGAAAACCATCGAAAACTGCTACATGAAATTAATGACAACGGGTTCTCTAAAAGACTTAAAGCGATCTGGGAGACCATCAACATCACGTTCAGAAGAAACTGTGACTGCTGTACCAGCAATGTTCGAGTGAAGTTCAAAGAAATCAGTGTGACAGGCAACCAGAGAGTGTGGGTTATCACGTTACACAGTTCATTCTGTGCTCAGAAAAGACCTTCACTTTCGTGCATGGAAACCCCATTATGACCAACAACTCTATCCTGAAGTTTGCGATAAACGCATGAAATTTGCTGAAATCATGTTGTCGTGGAAGGATTACAATCCCGATCTGTTTAACAATATTTTGAGGTCCGATGAAGCTATCTTCCATTTTGGAGGATTTGTTAATCGCCACAGTCGCCCGTGAAACCCCGGGATTGAGTTCGCATGGATATGATTAAACCTTTACCAAAGACCGCCTCGGGGAACACACGGATTTTAGTGTTCACTGATCATTTGTCGCGTTACAACAAGCTGGTAGCTATTCCAGATCGAACTACTGAAGTAGTTGCAAAAGTTCTTTTACAGCGAGTCATACGAAATCAAAACACTCCCTTCGTGCTCATCTCAGATCAGGTTCCGGACTTCTTTTCAAAACTCCTTGATACTGTGTGTAAATTATGTCGAATCAAGAACATCCACATTATTGCCTACCACCCTCAGGCAAACGAGCTAGTCGAACGACAGAATGACATATCTTATTTGAAATATGTCATCGTCGCCGATAATAAAAATTCGGAATGAATGTCTCCCACTGGCACAACTTGCCATTAAAGTGAGTATAACCATAATTTGGGAGATACATGAGTATATAAAAAAGTTAAAAAAAACATTAATTTATCCAAAATTTTACGAAAACAATTTCTCTATTTCAATTAACAAATTTTGCTTATTTTGAAGTTTCATACAATTTGTATACGGCAAGCATAATAAACTTAAACAGTCCGAATTGACCCAGTATGAATTAGTATCTTTAAGATTATTTTTCGACATTCACTTTAAAATTAACTTGACCTATAAAGCGAAGCGATACTTAAAATTATTCCCCAATTTTCGGCCTTGCCCTAAAAGCCTGTAATTAAGCAATAAAATAAGCCTATCATTATATACATCCAGTCAAAGAATAATCTCAAAAACTACCTAATAAATTCTGAAAAATTTTGTTACTCACTAAATCTCTTATAATGCTCTACTATATATATATATATATATACATTACCTAGAAATGCGTTCCCAATTTACGCACAACCTTTTTAAAATCTTACCGTATCGTATAAAAATGCATGCCACAATCTATTTAAACACTAAAATAATGAAAATAATGTAATTCGTATAAATTAAGTGTAAAAATTTATTTACTAATTATCATTATTATTTTCATCACAATTATTACTAATTCAGAAAATGAAACACCAAAAAAAACTGTAAACACAAAAAGGTAGGCTGTAAGACAGAGTAAAAGAAAAAGGATGAGTCACCGGCCCGCAATTTTTCAATTTTGAAACTTCTCTCTCCGACCGAAGCAACGAAAACTAAAGAAACAGCGCGAAGAAAGATGGAACAAACGACTCTCAAATTTCGACTCTAATTTTTTACTCTAATTTTTGACTCCACATTACAAAAGAAACAGCGCGAAGAAGAAACAAACGACTCAAATTAAATTTCAGACTCAAATTGAGTCGCGACAGAGTCCGACTCCATAGAAGGGCAAATGTGAGTCGGTTTGAAAACAATCGAGATTCCAACTAAAAGGGAGAAAAAAAAAACAAAATTTGTCCACGCGCGAAAATTACAAAGACACTCTTAGAATTTCGAAAGTGAGACGCCATATTGAATTACATTTACAATGAATTTTTAAGGAATGAAAAACGAAATTTACTTGCAAATGGGGTGCACTTTGCATTTTGCTATTTAAATAATTGAAACAGCATTTATGGATGCTATAATACCGGTAGCAACAATTTTAACCGAAATATTTAGCCTGTGGGAATGCCCCATAGTAATTCTAATTTAGGGCCACCGCTTGCCACCAAAAATGTAGTGTTTACCTTCTTCATTATTATAATTCCTTATTTACTTTACTGTCTACTCTTTATTCAGTTTCTCTTCTACCATTATTCATTCTCTTTACACGCTTTTCACTCGCTTTCACTGTACCGTATATAAATGCATGGCAGCGCGGCCTGAGTGGAAAAACCGTTAGACAATGCAAAGAGAGACTGGGGTCAATTATAATCTTTATTACACTTTTTACTACTTTATTATTGCCGAAACAGACTTAGTTAAACGGGAAATGCGAGAGGGAATTTAATTATAATACTTAAGACGAGAGAGACACAAAATAATTTAAATTCACAATTACATTCTAACACGAAAAGGCACCTTTGTAAACGCAAGGCGGGCCGATGACTGAAGGGTACTTTCTCTCTCTCGTCCCGCTTGGGGCGATTCCTTGTTGCCAACCAGTATTTTATTATAATTTTAATAAACTTAACCAAAACATTCTAATTAAATATAATTACAATATAAACAACCATAATTTATCGTAATTTCATTTATTTAATATTATTATCTTCTTTTAATTTCTTATAACCAAAACATTCTAATTTTTAATTAGACATTACTACACTATACAGGGGTCGAGTGTGACTATTGAAGGGGACTGTACATTCGCAAGCAAGTAGCAACACAAACACAACCAAATATAGGGAAGGCACAAAAGTGATTAGATATCTAAAAGTCATTCCTAGTAGATAAATCGTGATTTTAAGTGGTGTTACTTCTATAACATTTTGCTGTAGGATACTTAGTTTTGGTACTAGGCTAGGCAAATTTGTTTAGTGGCAACTACTTGGTATATTTCGGAAAATTGTGCTGTTTGAATAATTTCAGAAAGTTTAAATGATTATTTTTCTTTTTTTCCACCCATAAATACAATAAAGTTTTAATGTGTTATTGCAAATTATTTTTTTCGATGCACTCTCTCTTATATATATATATATATATATTCCCCGCAAGGGGGTTCTAAGCTCGTGCTCTTGAGTGCTCTTTGTGCTCGTTTGTACGTGCTTGTTCCTGGAGGTTTCACGTGCGCCCTCCCGGCCCTAGCACCCAAGGATGATGGGGCTCGACCCTGCAGTCCTTGGTCTTTTTCCACTTCGACTGTCCCCTCCACCCTTTCTTTTTCCTCTGTCTTTCCTCTCCCTTTTTCTTTGTTTTTCCGCTGAGATATGCCCTTTTAAATAGAGGCGAATCGGTTCTTCCTGAACTTAAAAAAAAAAAAAAAAAAAAAAAAAAAAAATTATATATATATATATATATATATATATATATATATATATATGTAAAAAGCGAACAATGAACAATAGTTTTATGTTCGAATGTCCATTTTTACGTTAGAAGCCAAAAATCGCAGAAGCGAGTTTTGGGTAAAATTTCGATTTTTGTAATAATGACTTATACACTATGACGTCACATTTTCCCGTCATTAATTTCCCTTCATCATATCTCTAGTATTCAATGTATGAAAATTTATATATCATCATAATAAAAACTGTACACCCTCTAGAAGTCATTATTTATATGTTATGTAGTATAAATATAATTCTTACATTCATATCTTATCTTGACCAATTATCCAATATAAATCTTATTAAATAATCATCTGTACTCGTGTCAGTCATGAAATGCAAAACCTTTGCCTTCGTTCTAAAACGCAAAAATACGTTCTCGTATTATTTTTTAAAAGTGCGTTCAACCCTCGCAAGATATTCATAAACGCTTAGTAAGTATTATCAGAAATTCCACTCATCCCAGCATAATTTGAACGCTTCTAAGATAAAAAAGGTCTCCTTTCGCTTTGATTCGAATGTATAACATTATAGCATATTATTTCAGTAGTAGATACGTCAATTAACAATTTGCTAAAATTGTAATTAAATGTAATCCTTTAATATAATGTAATTGATGTAATGTACTTTAATGAAACTGTAATGAACAATAACTTGTAATGCACTTCAGTGAAACTAATTAAATGTAATGATTTAATTTATAATGTAAGAATGTACTTTAATGAAATTGTAATTAAAAAGTGAATATGAATTAATTGGTAGTTGTAATCCATAATTGTAATCATAATTGTAATGAACCAAAACTAATACGTACTCAGGCATGTACTCAAAATTGTGCTGATGTGCTAATACGAAATAATATCGCCTCTATAAATGTCGAATCAGCGATACTACTGTCTTTTTTATTTTTATATTTTTTTAGTTGAAATCATGTGTTTAAAAAGGGGGGAAATTTAACCTTCAACTGTTCTCCCCCAAACATTAGATTATATTATGCATGTACCATCTTCATTTACGACACTTCAAGATTAGACATCTTAAGATTAACACTTCTAGATTAATCTTCATCATTTGTACTTGATATTAGCACCTCATTAGGAGGGGGGGCAGAGGCCCCTTGCCTCCTTAACTTAAGTATTTTTAGATTCCGGCCTGAGCCATGGTCGAAAGAGGTCGAACCTCTACCCCTGTAAATTCAGAGAAGTACCTGTAATTTTTAAGAAGTAAACTACACTTTAAGAAGTTTTTTATCTTTTTCCTTCGAGCCGTGCTCGCTTCAGACTTAGTCAGAAAAGTCGATAATTATAAAAAGAGAAGAATTAATAAGCAGAAAGAAAAGAATTAACAGAGTGTCGACCCCCCTAAGGCAACCGAAAAGAATTATAGAAAAGTATAAAGAAGAAGCATCCGTTGCAGCCTCCTAACTAGAACCCCCTTCGAATCCGAACCGAATAATATATATATAATATATATATATATATATATATATATATATAATTTGAACATGTTTTAATACCGACTAGTTTGGGTCATGTGTATCCATCTTCAAGGCTAAAACAAATAAAATGACACAACAATAAACTCGTCATTGAGTAACTTAAAACGTTAAAATCTAAAAAAGTTTAAAAACTAAAACCTTTGAAACAAAATAAAAATGAGAAAGCATCAGTGCTGCTGCATCACCTTAAAATTAAAAGATCCGTGGATAATGAATAATCATTTAAACGGTGCCTTAAATGTCGTATAAATAAACTTTCTAAAATACTGAGGTCATCCTTAAAATCATTTGTGGCTAGTCTCGTGTATTGGTTTTTAATAAGAAATTTAATAAACTCATTAAAATGTATGAAATTAAGGTATGTAAAATGAAATTGTTTGAAATATAAAATACAAATCAAAACGTTAAATTATAAGTTCGTCCTCGCCATTCCTTTCGTGTTTATCGTTTCAGTTTAAATAAAAATTAGTGATAATCGTTGTAATTTCACTCCTTCGCTCTCGCTTTTTTAAAGGAAAATGTCGGCCGCAAGTTCCATGTCAGTTGAGAACCGGCCACGCTATCCGTTTATAAAATAGAGAAAGCGGTGTAAATGATTATTAAAAGGATAATAACGTAAGAGTAAAGAAGAGTAAATAGAAATTAAAACATTTTCACAACGCATTAATGAAGAACTCTGAGCTACGGATGATATGATTAATTAAAATGAAATGATCTCTAATAGCTGAATTCACTGGTTTTGTGAAGTGTTGTTGTGTTCGGTTGGAGATACCTTCGTGTTCGCATATGCGAATGGAAAAGTGACGGACATTTTTTCCAACGTATGTGACGTCACCATCCATACATGTCTATTTATAAATTATACGTAAAATTTCTTGACTATACAATTAGCATAGTTGCGGATGCCTTATTAATTTACAATTCAATTCATCGCAAGGCAGAAATAAGCTTAAGATAATTTTTATTTCATTTGATACCACCAGTCGCGCTGAAAATATGAGCTTCATTTGCAAAATGTAACTGAAGAATTATCACTTTAACTTCGGTTATTTATATAAAATTATATGAAAATATAGCACTGTTTTTATGTTTGCTTAAACTTTATGTTGTTTATTGTTTTAATGTTGTATACTGTAAAACTAATATATTTCTAAATTTTAGGACATACGACCATTCTTGTACTTTTTACTTTCGTATGTAGCATACGAAATAAAAAAAAATAAAACAGACATTGAGATCATTTTTAGGGTCACAAATGGAAAGGTGTTAAAATAGTATAACATACTCATGTACTGAATGTCTGTCACATATGATTACTACAAATGTATTGTAGGCCTACATTTCATACTTTTTTATTTAAAGTTGGAAAAAATTTAGCTCTTACTTATATTTCAGTGGAGTGAGGAGATTTAGATTGCATAAAGAAATGTAACATTTTTTAATTTGTAATGAAGGGAAGGAATTTAAACACACACACATACACACACAAAATAAAAATTCGTTTTACAATGACCATCTTCGATTTTGGGAGCAAATTTAGTTTACGTCGTCCCTCTGACGTAAAAGGGGACACAAACTACACTAGTTCAAAGTTGGGGAACGTAAACTACACTAGGATCTTTTGGAGACATTTTTAAATGAATCCATCAAATAAAACGTTAAAACTAACGAAAATATTACGACTTAACCTAACCAATCGTCAATTTATATACATTATATATATATATATATATATATATATATATATATATATATATATATATATATATATATTGACCATTGGTTAGGTTAAATCGTAATATTTTCGTTAGTTTTAACGTTTTATTTGATTAGGTATACGCGGACAAAGTTGGAGAACGCAAACTACACTAGGATAATGTAGGGGAACGTAAACTACACTAGGATAATGTAGGGGAACGTGGAACGTAAACTACACTAGGATAATGTAGGGGAACGTGGAACGTAAACTACACTAGGATAATGTAGGGGAACGTGGAACGTAAACTACACTAGGATAATGTAGGGGAACGTAAACTACACTAGGATAATGTAGGGGAACGTGGAACGTAAACTACACTAGGATAATGTAGGGGAACGTAAACTACACTTGCTCCCGATTTCGAATTATAGTAGAGCGTAATGTAATTATACCTGTTGAACTCCAGAACATATACACAGCAATCGCAGTTCCGATGTATAAGGATCTACGGGTAGATATGCGAAAGTATACACTATTATAAATTAACCTACAGGTTTTCCTTTACGTATATAAATTACGTAGGCTACGTCTAGCCAATGTCGTAACACCGCTTCCCGTTGATTAGCGAAGTTAAGCGACATTGGGTCTGAGTAGTAGTTGGATGGGAGACCGTCCTCCGTGTCCAGATTATGTAGCGACCCATGGTTCGGATCCCACGTAAAGCTGTAGGTCCTCTCCGTCATATGACCTTAGATGTTGCGAAGGAGGTCAAACAACCCCAAGCATTATTATTATTATGTAAATTACGTTAAAAAAAACACTTACTTCCCTTCAACTGCTATATCAGTTCCACCAAGGAAGAATCCTCGACCATTTAGACCTATTAAGAAAATTGTTTAGTTTGATTACAATGAAATATTCGAGTAATGTTAGTACTATGGTGGCATCGAAGGAAGGAGAGTGGTTGTCATGGAAACGAGGGGAAGGAGAGAGTCACTGAGGGGAGTGAAGGGAAAAGAGGGGGAATGGGGGAAAAAAGCAAAATTTTAATCTCCCAAAGGGGTTGGGGGTTGATAAGGGTGACAAGATAAGGGAGAGAGGGAGCCTGATAATAAATATAAAATTAAAAATAAAATAATTTTTTTGTAGATATGTAGGTGATGTCATACTATGAACCTTAGCGCCAACTATGCAATCCTGTCTTAGACATAACAGAGAAATTACACCATCGGAAATCGAACACCAGACCTCAAGCAGTGGGCGTCGAATTCCCGACCTCAATCGTTATATCACTGTGGTAGTTAAAATGTTTTGATCAATATAAACATATATATTTCCGTTTTTTATTTATTTATTTTTTTTATCTTCAAGCGACAGTCCTCACACTCCAACCTTGTTGGGCAGCAGCCTTATTAAGACGTAAACATACAAATAACTTAAAAATGAATGAGAAGTAAATAGAAACAACATCTGCATAGAACATTTATTAACATGGTAAGAGATTAATTTTATTAGTCTAGTAAACTTACAAATAATGGCGGAAATACTTAATACATACATTTCTTTTTAGAACTAATAATAACGCATTACATATACATACAGTATGTATTAACATGTTAAGAAATTATGTTTTTATAATGGCGGAAATACTTAATACATATATACGTTTCTTTCTTGAAATAATAATAATAATAATAATAATAATAATAATACATTACATATACAAAAAATATTTATTAACATGTCAAGACAGTATATTTTTAGCATAGTAAACTTACAAATATTGGTGGAAACAGTTAATACATATAATGTTTATGACCTTGGTAAGTGATTATTTTTTACAAATTTTTTAGTAAACTTGCAAATAATGATGGAAGTACTTAATGCATAAATTTCTTTTTAGAAATAATAATAATAATAATAATAATAATAATAATAATAATAATAATAATACATAAAATATTTATTAACATGTCAAAACATTATTTTTTTTTAGGAAACTTACAAATAATGGTGGAAATAGTTACATTCTCATTGCTTTGTATAATACAAGCAATTCTTTCCAGAAATAATGACCCGCTTAATGTACGAGGTTTTGTATACTCGATATACAGAGCTTTAAGATAATTTACAATTATTTTTATTCCTACTTTAGAATTGGCTGTGGCATTTTTATGATTCTCAGTCTTAAAACATATAGATTCAAAAGCATGCTCCAGTACACGATCGCTTATTACAATATTATCATTAAAACTTGAAGTATAATCAATTCCACATCAATCTTATATCGACGTTAGATTGTTCCCTATCACGACTTACAGTTAACATACAAGTAATACTTATGAGGGGGTGTCACTGATCGTCATTCTTGTTGCATGCGCGGTAGCCGGTATTTTATAATTCTTCTCCGCCAACTTCTCAACCATCATAAATATTTTTCGCCATTTCATCAACATTCAACTAAATAACTACGTTTGCCAGAGTCTGTACGCCTATAATTTGTCTCGAGTATATAATTAATTGCGCAACTGCTACGTTTAAAAACTCCCACTGATTTGGAAAAAGTCACGTGGTATTGAGCGTCAAGGATACTGCTTAGCGGTCGCTCTATTTTTCTTTGTTACTTCAGGCGCAGTTGTTCCTTGATGGTACTGCTGCTGCGACGAAGATTGTGGATAGCACGTCACAACGCTCCAAGTTCAGATGTCGGCATGAGGCGGACTGCTCGCTTCAGTTCGTGAGCCTGGCCTCGTGGTGAGTCATACGTCTTAGTTAGGATCCAGGCGCCATCTGTTGCTGGTTCGGCGATACGAATGCGTTGGTCAAAACCTAAAAGGATATACACCAACATGAAAACAGTTTCGGGCGGTGACAAAAATTACTTAACACGTTAAATGAATCGAGAGTAATTCATATAACATTGAGGCGCTCTATTCGAGAAATAGGCGTGCACATACTCTCCACTTTGGGGGACAAAAGGCATTCGTCGCCAAGTTCTTTTTAAAAGTTGCTCATTCCTTCAGCTATAACCTCACTAGTCACCTCATCATGGTAAATGTGGCTGTAGTCGTAAAAATATTGTAAATTATCCATAATTACAAGGTTTACGTTTTTTGTTGCGGGGGTGTAATCGGTGATGTGTAACATAACATAATAAGATTTCTCGTACCATTCCTCAACGAACTTCATAATCCAGAGTCTCTGTTTTCGCTCAACGTCGATTCTTTCACCTAACACTGACTGTATTCTTTAACATAGATTAAATTCGATACATACTCAGACAAATTTAGCATTAAGACAAGCGACGAGTATTCACAACATATTCCGATTTCACAGAATATCACTTCAGAAAAGTACTGCAAGCAGAGGCGGATTAAGACACCGACACCTCGGGGCCCCGGGGCAATGAAGAATATGGGGGTCCTTTTCTATAGCTTTTTATTAACAATACATGTACAGTACATAGTACATTTACACGAATTATATGTACGGTGCTCAGGCTAATTGAGAAGCAAACTTATTGAATTTGTGGGGGCTGGTCTGGCAGAGGAATACCCTGGCATTGTGGATTGGTCGGGTATGTTGGCTAGAAACATGTCCAAATGTTTTTTAAAAGTATCTACTGGGATTGCACTTATATCTCTAAGGTACTGAGGCAAGGAGTTAAACAGGCGAGAACCCTGCCTAGAGATACTATCATACTGAAGGGTTTGAATCCTTCTCAGACTGTTTGGTGGGAGGTGATATTTTTTACACATTCTGCCAGTTGTTGTTAAGGTGGGCACAATTGGTTCAATATTGGGGGCAACTAAAAGCCCTTCTAGAATTTTCCAGGTGTAGATTAGGATGTATCTCTCAAACCTTTTCTCTATGGAATAAAGGTTGAGACCTCTGAGCCTATTCCAGTAGTTTAATTTGTTTTTACTCACCTGTTGCCCATCAGGTTGTTTAATATACGAGGTAAAGGTTCTTTGTAGGCCCTCAATTTTTTGCAATGCATTCTGTTTGTGGGGAAACCATAATTGAGAGCAGTAGTCAATGCGTGGAAGGACAAGCGATTTCCACAGGGTAAGCATGGTCATACTGTCCCTAGTTCTGAATGTCCTCAGTATATATCCTATTAGTTGTTTGCATGATAAGGTTACTTTGTCAATGTGCCTGTTGAATGTTGCATCTTCAGATAATATAATCCCTAGATCCCTGACATGATCAGTTTGTACAATATCTTTTCCTGTGAGTCCAGTGTAGTTGAATTGTTCTTTCAGGTATTTATTTGGTCCATACTTAATTAGTTCAAATTTGTCTTCATTGAAGGCCATATTGTTTGCATCTGCCTATGCATATATAGTTTGTAGATCTTTTTGTAGCTCTACACAGTCTTCTTTTTCTGTAATTGGTCTTAGTATTTTAGTATCATCTGCGAATGACAGGAGAGAGAGCTTCCTAGGTTACAGTTTATATTGTTTAGCATTATAATGAATAGAATTGGTCCCAGTACTGTACCTTGCGGCACTCCACTAATCACTTCTTTTTCTATAGAACTTGCTCCATTTACAATTGTTATTTGTTTTCTGTCAGAGAGAAAGGCATGGATCCATTTTCCTATTTTTCCACAAACACCAAGTTCTTTTAGTTTATGAAATAATATACCATGGTCAACTTTGTCAAAAGCTTTTGCAAAGTCTAGATAGATGACATCAACATTGTGGTTTTCTCCTAAATATTGTAGGATTGTATTGCAATGGTCTATAAGTTCAGTAAGGCAGGATCTCTTGTGTCTGAAGCCATGTTGAAAGTCTTCTGAGAGATGTTCATTTTCTATAAAACTGACAATGTGCATTTTGAGGACTTTCTCAAATATTTTAATATGGGAAGTCAAGGATATGGGTCTATAGTTCTTGGCTTCCTTTCTTTTGCCTCCTTTGTAGATTGGGGTAATATTTGCTTGTTTCATGATTGGTAGTATTCTACTGGTGTCTAGTGAGGATCTCCACAGGATTTTCAGAGGCAGAGATACGTGTAAAGTATGTTTGCATTCCTTAAGAATCTTGGCTCCAATTCCATCTGGACCATGGGCTGAACTCCCCGGTAGCTCTGTTATTGCCTGTTGTATATCCCTAGTGGTTATTTGTATATCTTCCAATAATGGTCTGTCTTGGTCATTTTCTTCTCTATCAAAAAATGCTGTAGTTTTTATTTTCTTTGCTACTACAGGGGTACTCCAGCTTAAAGCATATTGAGAGTGTAGAATGTTTGCCATTTCCTGTGTATTAGATGTGAGAGTTAGTCCATCTTTAGCAAGCAATGGGCCAATGCTCGTTTTGATAACTGCTTTGCGTTTAGCATAGCTAAAGAAGAATTTGCTATTTTCCTTTATAGTGCCAATAGCTTTGTGTTCATCATCAATACTCTCTCTTATGGTTGTCTCCTTTATTTTAAGTTCTAACATCAGTATCTGATTCCGGATGTTACTATGTCTTGTATCACTTAATTGCTTTGTCAGTTGTTTAGATAGCTTTCTTCTCTTTCTCATAAGTGTCCTTCTGTATCTGTGTTCTTTTGTCCGGTGCTTTTTTGCACTATCGTTTTTCTTTGGTGTGTGTGCTTGTATAATGCTGATGATAGCAGGTATTGTATTCTACTCCAGCATTCTTCTGGTTCTACTGTAGGTTTTCTAATTCATCTTCCCAGTTTATTTCTCCCAGACAGTTATTTATTGATGTCCAGTCTGACTTGTGCAGGTTTAGGTCAGAGTATAGCAAGTTCGTTTGGCATGGGTCTTGCTTACATTTGTGGAGATATAAGTTTGTGAATATGTGCATGACATTGTGGTCGGAGTGTATACAGTAGTTGGTGTTATAACAATGTGGTCAATTGTAGTTGCATTATTTGTCAGCACTAAATCTAGGGTATTATTTTTTCTAGTTGGGCAGTGGACATCATGTACTAGGAGCAGTTTTTCCATAAACTCATTCAGGTGTTTTGATTTGGACCTTTTTGTCCCTGATTTCATACCACCATATTGGTTCCAGGTGCAATTTGGGAGATTAAAGTCTTCTGTAATGATTAAGTCTCTTGTTGAGTCTACAATAGCTGGGCATTGCCTGATTTTTTCCAGGACTTCAGTGAGCTCTAGATGGGAGCTATCTGGGGGGCTATAGATATTCACTAGTATTATGTCTTCTTTATTTATACTGAGCATGATGATTAGGAGTTCACAGGCTCCATTTGAGTATGCCATGAGCAGTTCACTTTGAATGTTTTCAGGGATGTACATCAGGACACCACCATTTAGACGGTCTTCTCTGTCACATCTATGGGTGGTGTACCCTTTGGTTACAATTTCACTACTCATGATCATGGGGTTCAGGTGTGTTTCGGTAAGGGCTATAACTGTGCTAGTAGTGTTTTCCACTAGGCTCTTTAGGTAAGGTACTTTGGTATGGTTTGAGTTTGGGTAAATGCTCTGGATGTTTAAGTAAATTATTGATACATTTGTGGAGCCATTTGTTTCATCTCCCACATATAGGGCATTTGTAGGGTTCCTGCTGGGGTTCTCGTTTGCTTTTATATGAGGAGCCCAAGTGAGCTTTGAATGTCTGTATTTGTTTCATGAGGTGGTAAAACTCCAATGGGGTTTCATGGTTGCTTGCTGTACTATTTTCACCAGTGGGCTTAACTGGCCCCGCTACATCAGCATAAGATCTGGGTGCAGGAATGGTATTTGGTCTTGGGTTTTCTTGCATCCCTTGGGCCAAATAGTGCTGATGGATAGCAGGCTCACTATCCTGGTATTCTCTCCGTTGAGTTTGATGTGGTTGCAATCGGATTGTTCCCTTCAGTGGGCCAGATTGCAGTTCTCCTTAAAAAACTTCTTTCCCACCATGAGCTCTGGCAAATTTGAAGATGAAAATAGGGACATCTTGCATTGGATCTACACCCAGAAATGCCATTCCCATCGTGTATAAATTTTTTGCAGAGTGGTGGGTGAGCAAATGGGCATTCTCTTCCCTTAAGTCCATATTTACACAAGCCCCTCCTGTAATACTTGCATACTGGCCTCTTGGTTTCACTTTTGGCTTTTTGGTGACTGTGTACAGTGGGGTTGTTCACTTTGTTGAAGGTCTTAGTGTCTATTTCCTGTTCTTGTTTTCTCTCTTTTGGTGCCCTTTTTGCTTGCAGTTTCCCTCTCTCTAGGGTCTCATCTTGAGGGTTTCTCACTTTTTCAGCAAGCTCTACATTTGCAATGATAATTTCCTCCTCCTGTAACTCACCTGCCAGTTCTACTTCAAGCTCTTCAAATTGCCTGTCATAGTCATCGCAAATTTGACGAGCACATCTAAAGCATGAGAGGCAAACTTGTAGCAAAGTTCAGAGAAACGGGATCCATAGGAGATAAACCACGCAGTGGACCTCCGAGGACATCCACCGGCGATGACACAGCCGCTACCATCCTCGCTCATTTCACAAACAGTCCCCAAAAGTCTCTTCGGCATTTTTATTGCCGTTTTTATCATTTTTGCCCTATGGTTCCAGACTTACGGGACACCCTGTATATATATATATATTATATACACACCTTATGAACCTTATGTTGTTTCGTGCGTTGATCTCTCTTCACACGGAGGTCAAGCTGATGGCCCCGCCTCTAGGTCTGGCTTGGTGGAGGAGCGAGTTGCTTTCTTGCGCTCTCCACCGTACATAGCCAGGCACGCACGGCTCATCTGGTACCGTCCTGAGCCAGGCATCCAGTCTTCTCTTGAAGACTTCAACTTTGACCCCCATTACGTTTCTGAGGTCCTTTGGAAGCTGGTTGAAAAGTCTTGGCCCCTGACAACCAAGCTATTTTCCTTCAGTGTTAAGGAGGTCTCTTGTCGGGCCTTTAATTTAGGAACGCTACACATTCTGCACACACACACACACACACATATATATATATATATATGTAACCTTTGGTTGGTTACCTTACGCCCGAATTGTTCATTCTGACGAAGGTCATGCTTTTCACTCCACCTTAGACCTACAGTTTAACGTGGAATCCGAACCACGCCCCAGCAGCAGCCCAGCGTTTTAACCGCTAGGCCACCCACTGTACCCATTTATCTACCAACAACTTTCTTTATTGTGTGGGTTTTGCTGCGCGCCGGCTGCCGTCACCGGGGTCTCGAACCCGGGGCCGATGGATTCGTAGTCAGCGACGCTAACCACTACACCACCGACGCGATATATATATATATATATATATATAAAGGGTGCGGTCAGTGGAAGCAAGGGAAGCAATGCTTCCCTATTATAAAAATGTGCAAAGGAAAAAGTCTTTTGAATGTTTGAATGTGGCACTATTTTTTCATCCTTAACAAAATTGAGATTGTACGAACTCACAGCCAGTAAATGTCAATTGGGCTTAACTGCAAAAACCTTTCACGCAAATTTGGTACTAATAGAATCTATTCATTGATACCAAACTTGCATGACCGGTTGGAGTTAAGGATCACTCTGCCATTTGCCACATTGACTGCAAAAATTAACAACCTATAAGATATTGATGTGCTTTTTGTGAGCCAGAATTTTGGACTAAAGATGGAGAAAAGATAACATGAGTGATAAATTATTCATAATTACTATTTCATCTATTCATGATACATAATAAACAAATAACTACAAGAAATTCAAGATATAATTCTATAGTTAATTTTCTAGCGACATCTGAAAATGTGTAGCTCTTTCCCTTCGGCTATTTTATGAAATTTTTGATGCAATTTGCGCCAAATCGAAACTAGGTTTCAAAGTTTGAAAAATATAGCATTTCTTCAGCTCCTGGATATTAAAAAACAGGAAGACAACATAAGGAAATTTCCTGAGTCAGCTTTTCAATCATTACAAGATAATTGATAATTATGGAGAATATTTTGATATTCCTCGCTTGAGAAGTGAGCTTTCAGTTTTGTATACTGAATCCGATTTGAAAGGAAAACCTGTGAACGAGTTACTTCATTATTTGCGAAATGCCAAGCTGGATACAGCCCTACATCAACTGACGAAGTTTTATGAATTAGCTTTGAGTCTTCCAGCGACGAGCGCATCAGTTGAGCGTTCTTTCTCCCATATGAAAAGAATATACAGCTACACAAGAAGTGCGCAAGGTTAAGATAGACTTAATAGTCTAGCTTTAATCTCGATTGAGAAAAAGCTTCTCAAAGAAATGAAGAACGATCGTTTCTATGAAGACGTAATAAATTTATTCAATCGAAAGGATAGGAGGATTGAATTAACATATAAATAAGATAAGTAAACATTTCCTTTTTTATCATTACCTAGGTATCCATTTCATCTTTAATATAATTGGTGTTTACATGCAATTAATATGGACCTTGATTCACCACCTGATATATATTTTTTGCTAAAAAATATAAACTTTTGGTAATCCACAAAATGCTTCCCTATCACAATACATCACCGCACGCTCCTGAATATATATATATATAATATATATATACCAACAGCCATGAACAGAATCTACAAGTGACGGAAGACAACAATATGAAGTTTAGCACTCAGAAATTTCAACTGTTACGGTATAGAAAAAGGGAGGACCTAAATCCATGGAATACTATACCTCAAAGCCCAAATGGACAGGAAATTCAGAGAAATTCCAAAGCCAAAGATTTAGGAGTTGTAATGACTGATGATGCGAAATTTGAAACACCAAATTAGATAGCAGTAAACAGAGCAAACAGAATAACTGTGAAGATACTGAGAACCTTTAAACGAAGGGATAGGAATGTAATGATTCCTCTACTGAAAACACTGATCATACCCAAATTGGAATACTGCTCGGTCCTAAGATGCCCATATAAAAAAGAAGACATTAGACAGAGAGAAGGGATTCTGAGAAGCTTCACAGCTAAGATCAATGGGTGCAAAGAACTAAATTACTGGGAAAGGTTAAGCGAATTAAACTTATATTCACTGGAAATGAGAAGAGAGCGATACATCATTATTTACACTTGGAAAATAATGGAGAAACTAGTCCCTAATCTTATTCTGAACCCTGTAATTCTCCAAACAACAGCGGAAAATAGAAAAGGAAGACTGTGTCGTGTTCCCAAATTAAAGGCTAGAGAGGGAACATCCTTAACCCTGAAAGAAAATAGTTTTGTTGTGAGAGGACCAAGACTGTTTAATCAGCTGCCCAAAGAACTAAGGAACACGAGTGGTGTTGCGGTGGACATCTTCAAAAGAAGATTAGACACCTGGGCCAGAACAATCTCCGATGAGCCGGGCGTACCTGGCTATGTAAGGTGGAGAGTACAAGAAACCAACTCATTACTTCACCAGGCCAACTCGAGAGGAGGTGCGCAAGCTTGACCTTCGTGAAATGAGGAATAGTTTATTGCCAGGAAAATAGGATAAAATTAAATTAATATAATTTGTTCGTGTAGGAAATTTTCGCAGAAAATAAATTGTTTTTCATTTAATAAAAAAAAAAAAAATCGTCTATTGCTTACGTGATACAAAGCAATGAAAATGTAACTATTTTCATCATTATTTGTGGGGTTACTATACTAACAAAGAAATAATCTTTTGACATGTTTATAATTGCTGTATGTATATGTGGTGTATTATTATTGTGTCTAAAAAGAAATGTATGATTATATTAAGTATTTCACTATTATTTATAAGTTTAATAAAAAATAATTCCTTATCATGTTAATAAATATTGACTGCAGATGTGTTTCTATTTATACCTCATTCAATTTTAAACTTTGTCTATGTGTAAGTCTTAATAAGATTGTTTACCGCAAGGATGGAATATGAGCGCTGTCGCAGTGAAGAAAACAATAAGGAAAATAAATAAATAAAATTAAAATATATATTTATATTGCTGATTAAACCATTTTTACTACCACATTGATAAAAAGATTGAGGTCTGGTGCTTGAGATCTGGTGTTCGATTTCCGATCGTGTAATTTTGCTGTTATGTCTAACACAACTGAATGGTTGTCGCTAAAGTTCATAGTATGACGTTACACCTACATATCTACGAAAAATTATTTTATTTTTAATTTTATATTTATTATCAGGCTCCCCATCCCCTTTCTTACCACCCTTATCAACCCCCACCCCCTTTGAAAGATTAAAATTTTGCTTTTTCCCTTTTCCTCTCTTTTACCCTTTTCTCCCTTCTTTTTTTATTTACGAAAGAGGAGCCAAGGGCGAGCGTCCGAAAAAAATGCCTCCCTCCTACATAAGAGACCGAAATCAAGGTCTCTGAGGCCCACGATGCCATTTTATTTTTGTTTAATTTTCAAAAGGTTGTGTAGTGTGTAAAATGCATGTATATGTAGTGAAGAATAGAGGGCGAAGTGTGTTTGAGAGCATGCTGGTCTGCTCACAGGGTAGATGAGACACAGAAAAAGATCAGCTAAAGAGGACAGTGACAAGAGAAACGGGAGTTCCAGCGCTCCTTGTCTCCTGCCTAACGTCCTCCCCAGAATGCTTTCCTCGTCGATTGGTGTCTGTAATCTCCTACTTCTAGGATGTCCATCTCCCTTTCCCCCTCGTTTCCATGGTAACCACTTTCCTTCGATGCCGCCATACTACTAATCGTCATAACTAAAATTTGTAACTAGTAAAAATTTTCAATGTTCCTTAGAATAGTTTATCGAGAACAAACTCGCTTAATAAGCAATGTTGAGTATAAACATCATTCTTGTTACTGACATTTACTTTCGTTACATTTATATTTATTTCGAAGCACGTATGGTCATAGCTGCGTCAAAACTACTCATGATTGTCTTCTAATTAAATTATTTGCTAGAGAATACTGTAATAAAATCACCTGCATTACTCAAAATGTACATTCTTAATTCGTTTTGAGCGTTCAGTGCTTGAGGTTCAGCTAAGGACAGTCCTTGGGCTTGGCAAAGAAGCAAATGGTCGTTGAAGTTATTCAAAACAGTTTGAATCTTCATGCACATTGGAGGAGTGATATGTTGAGGATCACTGTAAATATCAATAAACCCAGGAGGACACACTGCAAGCAAAAATTACCATTAAAATATAAAGTGTAATAATACAGTAGTTGGTGTTAATCAATCAGAGTTCATTAAAATAATATTCCAAAATAAACTTCTTATGTGTAGTTCTGAAGCTACGTCGTGGTCAGTGTTGTACCACCGCTTCCCGTCCATCAGCGAAGTTAGTAATTGGGTAGTAATTGGATGGGAGACTGTCTTCTGCATCCACATTATGTAGTATCTCATGGTTCGGATTCCACGTAAAGTTGTAGGTCACCGCAAATGAACATAGATGTTGCGGAGGTTAAAGAACCCCATCATTACATTTTTTACATTACATGTGTAGTTTTGTAATAAAGTTCGCCGATAAAATCTAGCGAAAACTTGTTGATTTCGAAGACCCTAAAATAATTAATAAGCGATTGAGAAATATCTTTATGTAACACCTACAGTTTTTGTTACTGAATACACACACACACACACACACACAAATAAAAAAGTAAATAGAAATGAAAATAATGATAAGCAGTTTCCCCAATTCAGGCCCGCAACCAAGGGGGCCCAGAGGGGTTTCCCCCTTGGAAACTTTTAAGCCCCCCAAAAATTTGTTTATTTCAATTCTGTTTTACTATTTAATGAACCCTATAAATAGAATAATATCACAGTAATGAACAGAATGTTTTACAGAAATGCCTGGACAGAACAGTGTTTGGCTGGTTTATTCACCTTTCATCTGAATTCGTTTAATTAGCCTTCATGAAATTGGAGGTGGGAAAGCCCCTCTCTATAAAATATGATATAATGGGTGTGCCATAAAAAAGGGTACATTTTAAAAAGGTTATAAAATCAACATTTGTCATTTAATTTTAATAAAACTTCTACACAATAAAACATATGTATTTATCTAGATGCGAACAAGTTTTCAGACTAAAATATTAAATAATTCAAATTCTATCAACATTTAACGAAAGACTATGATTTTTTACTTAACATGCAAACATTATTAAACCTTTTTAATATTTTTTTATAAAAATAATTTTTAACGTAAAATTTACCTAAAATTATTAAAAAATTGTTCGAAATGCTTTCCTTCCATTTCAATAACTTTATTCATTTTTGGCCGGAATATGGGAGAACTTAGCAGAGCGAGTCTACAGGACTAGGATAAAAGATGTCGTTCATTTACAAGAGATCATCATTCAAAAATGGGAAGACCTTTCACAGGAACAAGTAAATCGAGCCATAGATGAATTCCGGGACTTTGTCCGCGTATACCTAATCGAATAAAACGTTAAAACTAACGAAAATATTACGACTTAACCCATATATATATATATATATATATATCCCCGCAAGGGGGTTCTAAGCTCGTGCTCTTGAGTGCTCTTTGTACGTGCTTGTTCCTGGAGGTTTCACGTGCGCCCTCCCGGCCCTAGCACCCAAGGATGATGGGGCTCGACCCTGCAGTCTTTCTCATCCTTGGTCTTTTTCCACTTCGACTGTCCCCTCCACCCTTTCTTTTTCCTCTGTCTTTCCTCTCACTTTTCTTTGTTTTCCGCTGAGATATGCCCTTTTAAATAGAGGCGAATCGGTTCTTCCCGAAAAAAAAAAAAAAAAAATATATATATATATAATAAAATATAATAATATATATATATATATATATATATATAGCGTATAGAGATCATTCTTCTGGTAGGATCAGGAAGCTGTCGCAAGGTTGCCGAGGATTTTAACAGGAGACACACCCTCGGCACGCACATCACACACGACACCGTTGCCAAACTCACTGAGAAGTTCAAGAAGACTGGAAGTGTTGCAGACCAACCGAGAAGTGGCCGTCCACGAACAGCCACCGATGAAGGCACAGCGACCATGGTGCTGGCAGCGTTCGCAGAGTCCCCAAAAAAGCACTCGACGGATGTCTACAGAATGCGGTGTCAGCCAAAGGAGTATCGTCCGCATTATGAAAGAGCACAGATGGCATCCATACAAAATGCAAATGTTGCAGTATCTTAGCGAAGACGACCCAGACAGGCGGCTGGAATTCTGTGAATGGTCAAGAACAAAGTGGACGAAGACACGGAGTTCTCGGTGGCATCCTGTTTTCAGATGAAGCCAACTTTATGTTCATGGAGAGGTTAATCGTCAAAACGTACGTTATTGGAGTGATGACAACCCGCACTGAAAAGTGTTGTGGTGCGGGATATGGGCACACAATTGTTGGCCCTTTTTTCATTGACACCATCTGAATGCGAAATGTATCTAACATGCTGCAAGACACAGTCATGCCGTCCCTGCTGAACGAGGACGGGAGATTTCCAGCGTACTTTCAGCAAGACGGGGCGCCACCCCATTACGGTATCTGCGTGCGCCAGTGGCTGGATCAGCAGTTTCCGGGTCACTGGGTCACTGGATTGGCCGCCGTGGTCCCGTGGAGTGGCCTCCGAGGTCCCCAGACCTCACCCCCCTTGATTTTTACTTGTAGGGCACTTGAAGGCCATGGTGTACCAGGTGAAAATACAAAACACGGACCACCTAAAGGAACGCACTCGTGATGCATGTGCACGCATAACACCAGACGTGTTAACGCGCTTTTGCCATGACTGGGAGGAACACATCCGTATGTGCATTCAGTGTAATGGTGCCCACATAGAGCATATTTTGTGACTTACAAGTGATTGCATAATAAAGTGACCATTTTGCCTATGTATGGAGACTTTTAACTCATCCTGTATTATCTTTCTTCATTTCCAATTTACTTTATTTCGATTAAAACCATACAAAGCCCGAAGCTATAAAGACTTGAAATCGCTTCACGATATAATTGACGTACTTTGTGTACCTAAATACGTTCTTAAAACGGAACTGCGAACAAAAGGTTTAGATTATTTTAAGAATTATATTATTCATTCAGTATTTCCTTTCAACCGGAAGTCACACGCTAAGTGACCTAAGCACCTCGCGTTGGTGAATCCTTTCTACCAAACTGAAGTCACGCGGTAATAACGTCACCACCTCGTGCGAATGATGTGGAGGACTTCCGTTTTTACGAATATAAAAGAAGGAGCTCAGCACCCTTAATTCAGATTTTTGCCCTCGGCGGTTAGACGCAAATCTCCGGATCAGGACAGCGAAGTCCCGATCCGTATAGAGAGATTAATTCAGATTCTTGTGTGCGGAGGTCAGACGCAGATCTTCAGATCGGAGCTGGAAGCCCTGTCCGTTATGATCTCCCTTCAGGAGGAAAAGCAATAGACGATATTATCCCGCACAGGGCTTAAGTCGTGTAAGACGTCTTGAGATAAATAGGCGACGGTAGAGGAAGTCCATGCCTACTGATTCAGAAATTTAATATAATTTAGAAATAAGTAACTTTGATTTAAAGTCGAACAAGAAACGACTAGACATCCATTTAATTTTATTTCAACTATTAAGGCACTCTGATTCAAGCACATTAAATGAAAAACTTTGCCAAGCATTTTCTTGTTCCCATCGGACCCTTAAAATTCGTCAGCGCACTCTACCACAAGTACATAGAGAAGACTCTTCAGGTCAACTTCGCCGGAGTCTTTTTCTGTTACACGAGAAGGAACCCAAAGAAGAAGAAGAAGAGGTGTTACATACAACATACATACACACACACACACACACACACCACACATATATATATATGATACACACAGACTGTGCATGGAACAAGGAACTCTTCTGGGAAAATTAAATCCACTATAGTCGAATAAGTAATGGTAAATGACAAACACGATAGTTTTGGGGCCTCTTTGCGAGTGACCCGTTGCCCACGTCGGGTTAACATCATGAAAAAGAAAAACTATAGTGTTTATCATTTAAGATTACTTATTCGGATTATAGTGGATTTAATTTTCCCCAGAAGAGTTCCTTGTTCCATGCACGGTCTGTGTGTATCATGAAAGAACCTCAGGGGACCATTCTGAGTTCAATCCCATCATGAAACGGACATGTTATGTGCCTTGAAAAGTGGACGTTCAATTTTGCCAGTTGAGGTTTAAGTTTTGGTTTTTGGCTAAAAATACAATAGTTACCCCTTTTTCTTTGATGTATTCAATCCGACGCGAATGCAACAAGTCTTTTGCTTATATTGCGGTTTTGGATATAGAGGCTAGGTGTAACTGTAACCCCTAGATCCTGTCCCAAAACTGGATCCTATCTGCTTTGCAGATCGCTGGTGAGGGAAGCTATATTTTTCGGGCCTTTTTGCGAGTGACCCGTTGCTCACGTCGGCTAACATCATGAGAAAGAAAAAACGGAGCTATTGAAGAATAGGGACCCCAGCCTTCTTTAGTTAGGCTTATAAGGCTAACTAACGAAAATATCACGACCTAACCTAACCAATCGTTAGGTTAACTGTACGCCCTTGACGATTGGTTAGGTTAGGTCATGATATTTTCGTTAATTAGCCTTATAAAGCTAGCTAAAGAAGGCTGGGGTCCCTATTCTTCAATAGCTCCGAAAAAACTATAGTGTTTGTCATTTATCATTACTTATTCGGACTATAGTGGATTTAATTTTCCTAGAAGAGTTCCTTGTTCCATGCACGGTCTGTGTGTATCATGAAAGAACCTCAGGGGACCATTCTGTGTTCAATCCCATATATATATATATATATATATATATATATATATATAGCGAGGAATAGAGGACGAAAAGATGGTACATGTTTATTAACAGACGTTTTGGAAAAATTCAATTTCCATCATCAGTGCTATAAAGTTTAAAAACAAATAGAAATAAATAAGTATAATAAATAAAAACGAACAATAAATTAAAATGGTGCAACAATTAGCGAGAATTAATAATAAGTTACAATATATATTAAATTGGAGGATTAAAAATTAAATGATAAGGTATAAAAGTATGGACAATAAATAAAAAATAAAAACGGTTTAGGTGAAACAGAATTGAAGGGGTTCTTACCATATTGTTAACGTAATGAGAGACTAATTGTACAGAAGATTGGGAATGGTTGCCTGTTGAAAGAATTCCATATTAGAAAGATGGAGCCGGGCGGAGTGATGGTGGATTTCTTTTGAGAATTTATTTGGCAATGTTTAAATTGAAAGCGGAACTGTAATCGTTGAGGGTTGGCTGGATACTGAGGATATAAAGGGACTCAAGTATGCGGAGGTCAATTAGTTGGTTGGCTGAATTAATGATTTTGAAATTGGAGGAAAGTAACGGGTGGTTGTGAAGGTGGCAGTGATCCCTTATTGCTGATTTGGAGGGTTTGTTCAAGGGCTGTGAAGTTCTTGTAGAAATCCCACGATGCTCGTCCACTCTTGTTTGATATTGACAGATGGTACTGCCAATATAGTTCGCTTTGCAGCGAACACAATTAAAAGCGTAGATAGTGGACGAAGCAAGTGGCTGGGGTGTTTTTTCTTTATGGTTTAGGTAAGATTTGATACTATTGTTGTTGGTGAAAGCGAAATGAAATTTAATTTTGGGGTAAAGCGGGGTGAGTAAGAGACGGAGTTCTGAAAGTATGTTGTGGCTAATGTGGTCGTAATAGGGGAATGAAAAATATTGTACGTCTTTTTTAACAGTGGGAACTTTAAAGGGGGGGTGATAAATATTATTAAGAAAGTTTCTGGTTAAAGATTGTAACAGATGTTTTGGGAAAGAGTTATTAATGCTGAAGTTAAGAATTAACTCTATTTCATGGTGGAAGGATAAGTACGAGGAGCAAAGATGGTAGGCACGGTGGATTAAAATTTTAATACTGTTTATTTTATATAGCGAAGGGATGTGGCTTAGGAAATTAGTACCCAGGCCTGTGTACGTGGGTTTTCGATATATGGAAGTGCTAAATTTGTTGTTTTGTTTAGTTATTGTAATATCTAGGAAGGGAAGGGTGTTATTGGATTCGTCTTAATGTTTTTATGTTGGGAATTAAGGTAGTTAAGAAAAAGGGGGGCGTGGTTGGCATTGTGAAAAAGGAGAAAGGTGTCATCAACGTATCTTTTATATAGGTGTGGTTTATAATGAGTGGGGCAATGAAGTAGCCAGTTATTTTCGTGATGGCTGAGGAAGATGTTCGCTAAAGTGGCACTTAAGGGGGATCCCATAGCTAGTGAGTCGGTTTGTTGATAAAGTTGTTGGTTAAAGAAAAAATAGGTGGCTGAGGCGGCGAGCGTAAGCAGTTTGGTAAATTCATGTTTTGTTAGATTCAAAACTGTGTTCGGATTGTTGGCGAAAAGGCTGTTAATTCTTTCAACAGGCAACCATTCCCAATCTTCTGTACAATTAGTCTCTCAATACGTTAACAATTTGGTAAGAACCCCTTCAATTCTGTTTCACCTAAACCGTTTTTATTTTTTATTTATTGTCCATACTTTTATACCTTATATCATTTAATTTTTAATCTTCCAATTTAATATATATTGTAACTTATTATTAATTCTCGCTAATTGTTGCGCCATTTTAATTTATTGTTCGTTTTTATTTATTATACTTATTTATTTCTATTTGTTTTTAAACTTTTTAGCACTGATGATGGAAATTGAATTTTTCCGAAACGTCTGTTAATAAACATGTATCATCTTTTCGTCCTCCTATTCCTCGCTAAGCTACGCTTCCCTAAGAACAAACCATTCAACCAAGTTATATATATATATATATATATATATATATATATATGCAAACAATTCACAAATAACACGTGATCTTTTTAATAAGCAAGGAACCACAGGGAAAAGGAAAATAAAACACGAAGTCCAAGCGCTTTCGTAATATATTCACATCTTCAGGGACAACTCTCCCTTGTCCATGAAGATGTGAATATATCACGAAACCGCTCGGACTTCGTGTTTTATTTTCCTTTTCCCTGTGGTTCCTTGCTTATATATATATATATATATATATATATAAGCAAGGAACCACAGGGAAAAGGAAAAATATATATAAATTGACGATTGGAGGTTAAGTCGTAATATTTTTGTTAGTTTTAACGTTTTATTTGATGGATTAATTTAAAAAATGTCTCCTAAAGATCCTAGTGTAGTTTACGTTCCCCAACTTTGACCGCGTGTAGTTTGTGTCCCCTTTTGCGTCAGGGGGACGTAAACTACACTTGCTCCATTATTTTAAATAACATACGTAGCTACTCGGAGGCTGACTCCTGAGAGTTTCCATCGGAAATAAAGGGAAAAGGGGAAGAATAAAAAGAATTAATCAGTTACAGACTTCAGTGCTCAGCATCCAGATCCGACCAGTACTTTCTATTACATTTAACAAAACAAACATTGAGCTACTTTCTATCCTCCACTACAAATACTGAAGATACCTCACTTTATCTTCCCTTTAATTCAATACAAGCAAAGATAGATATATAAAAAGCATAGTAAGTTTATATCATTAACATAGTCGTATTCATTTCAACTTTCAGAGCAGCCTAATGTCACATTGAATGGCTAAGAGAATTTGGAGAGCACGCGATCTTTCCATTCATTATATATATATATATATATATATATATATATATATTATGCAGGAAGGAGGGGCCAAGAGCAAATGCCTGCAAAAGCGCCCCTCGCGTAGAAGAAGAAAAGAGCCAAAATCAAGGTCCGAGGTTTTCGAAATGCCTGGATATTCTGCGTTTGAAAGATGGGAGGTCAGAGACAGGAAGAAAGAATGACTGAGGAAGATTATTGCAGAGTTGACCGGTTGAGTAGATGAAAGACTGAAAATACCGATTAACCCTTGCATTAGATAGTTGGACAGAAAAGGAATGAGAAAATGTGGAAAGTTTGGTACTGCGTACTCTCCTTAAAGGAGGAGGCATGCAATTAGAGCGTTCAGAAGAGCAATGTCCGTTATGATAGCGATAGCAAAGAGAGAGTGAGGCAACATTGCGGCGAAGAGAGAGAGATTGAAGACAATCAGTAAGAGGCGGGAAATTGATGAAACGGAAAGCCTTTGATTCCAGCCAGTCAAGTACGGCTGTGTGGGTTGAACCACCCCACACATGAGACGCATACTCCATGCAGGGGCGAACGAGACCCCTGTACAGAGACAGCAACTGAATGGGTGTGAAGAAACCGCGGAGATGGTACAGCACACCTAACCTCTTAGAAGCTGTTTTGGAAAAAGAGTATATGTGATATATCCAAGAAAGATCACGAGGAAAGGAAACGCCAAGAATGTTAAGAGAAGAGGAAGGATTGAGTTGTGTGTTGTTGAAGGTAAGGGGATAGTCGTGTGGAAGATTGTGACGAGTAGACAGATGGAGGAACTGAGTTTTTGAGGCATTGAAAGCCATAAAGTTTTCTCTGCCCCAATCAGATATAGCAGAAAGATCAGAGGTCAGGTGTCCCATCGCCCTTCCACGTGAATCATGAAGCGACTGCTGTGAGGGACGCTTTGGGAAGCAGGTGGAGAAGTGAAGAGTGGAATCATCGGGATAAAAGTGAATAGGGCAGGAAGTGTGAATTAAAAGATCATTAATAAATAAAAGGAAAAGAGTGGGTGACAGGACAGAACCCTGAGGAACACCACTGTTAATAGCTTTAGAAGAAGAACAGTGGCTATCTACAACCGCAGCTATAGATCGGCAGAAAGGAAGTTAGAGATAAAGGCAGAGATAGAAGGATAGAAATTAAAGATGTGTGCCAGACTCTATCAAAAGCTTTTGATATGTCTAGCGCAATAGCAAAAGTTTCACCGAAATCCCGAAAGGAGGATAACCAAGAGTCAGAGATATGCAAGAAGATCGCCAGTAGTGTGTCCGTTACGGAACCCATACTGAGGATCTGAAAGAAGGTTGTGAAAAGAGAGGTGTTTAAGAATCTTCCTATTAAGGACAGATTTAAAAATTTTAGAAAGACAAGAAATCAAAACAATTGGACGATAGTTGGAGGGTTGAGAGCGGTCACCCTTCTTTAGGACAGGTTTAATGAAAGTGAACTTCCAGCAGGAAGGAAAAGTACCAGACGAGAGACAAAGACGAAAAAGTTTGCGCAGACAGGGTGTCAGCACAGAAGCACAGGTCTTGAGAACAACACGAGGAATACCATCAGCACCGTACTCCTTCCTAGAATTGAGCCCAGATAGGACAGAAATAACACCTTTGAAAGAGATTCTAATTTCAGACATAATAAGGTCAGAGGGGGGGGGGGGTGGAGGAACAGCACCGGACTCATCCATGGTTGAGTTGTAAGCGAAAGTTTGAGCGAAGAGTCCAGCTTTGTCAGGAGAAGAGACGGCAACTGAGCCGTCGGAATGGAAAAGAGGAGGGAGAGAAGAGGAAGTTGTTGAAGAGGTTCTTAGCTAGATGCCAGAAAGAGCGAGAAGAATTAGAATTGAATAAGTTTTCATATTTTTGTCTGATGAAGGAATTTTTGGTGAGTCGAAGAACAGATTTTGCGAGCAGAAATATAAGCTGAGTGAGAGTCAGGAGTTGGATGGCGACGGTACCTTCAGAAAGACTCCTCTCTGTTGCGAATAGCATTAGAACAAGTAAAGTTAAACGAAGATTCTTTAGCATTAGTAGCAGGAATAGAATATGGAATGTACGCCTCCATGTCCGAGAGAAGTGCCTCCGTGATGTACTCAGCACAATCGGAAAGGCCCCGGTACAGAACCAGTAATTAATCTATTGAAAATCACAGAGGTACTGCCTAAGGGCTTTCCAACCAGTGGCGCCAAAGTGCCAAAGGCGCCTCCTCTTGGGAGGATCCAAAGGCCGAATTTGAGCGATAGGTCAGGAAACAGATATAAGATTGTGGTCGGAGGAGGCCAACGGAGAAAAAAGTTTTGCAGAATAAGAAGAAGGATGAGTGGTGAGAAATAAATCCAGAATGTTGGGCCTATCTCCACGGTGATCGGGGATACGAGTAGGGTGCTGTACTGTAGAATCTGCTCTAGGTCATTCAGGATAGAAAAGTTGTAAGTTACTTTACCAGGCATGTTAGTAAAATGAGAAGAAAGCCAAAGGTTATGGTAAACATTGAACTCTCCTAAAATGGAGATTTCAGCAAGGGAGATTGGGTTAGAATGTATTACACTTTGGAAATGAGATAGTCAAAGAATTTTGGATAGTAAGTAAAATTAACAGTAAGGTAAACAGCGCAGCTGTATTTAGTTTGAGATTGGCATTTAAGTCGTAGCTAGAGGGTATAGAATTCAGAGGATTCGAGTTCAGAAATACGAGAACAAGTTAGGTCACTGTGTACACTGTACATATACAAGGGCCACTCAATATATTTTGCCCCCACCTTTTTTTTTCTTTCCAAGTTTCCTTGTAAGTTTCAGAAATTTTGTACACAAGTCGTTACATACCTTTTTTACAAGTTTTTATTTTTCCACATAGTCTCCATCCTTTTCTACGGCTTTCCTCCACCTCGAAACAAAGGCCTTTATTCCTTGCTGGTAAAAGTCCGCTGGGTTCCGCTGGAGCCACCTCTTAACCTCCTCAACAACCTCACCGTCACTCTGAAACTTTCTTCCACAAATAGCATCCTTCATTGGCCCAAACAAATGGAAGTCTGAAGGTGCCAGATCTGGGCTGTATGAAGGGTGGGATAACACAGTCAAGCGCATTTTTGTGATGGCCTCTCTTGTTTGCAAACTGTTGTTGTTGTTGTTGTTGTTGTTTAGCCGATCAGCCCACCCTGATCGAGCAAGCCAGCGGTACGCAGGTAACCGATCGCCCACTCTGAAGTGGACCAGAGGTTCAGCGATTTAGTGATGTTGTGTTGTGTTCGTTGTTGTGCTAGAGCGCTACAGTCTGTCGTAATGTGTTCAATTGTTTGTGGTGTGTCCTGGCACAGGTGGCAGGTGTCGTCTGTGGAGTTGTGTAATCTGTGTTTATATGTCCGTAAGTTGGGGTGATGTCCACATCGGAATCGTGCTAAGTTAACTCGATCCGATCTACTCAGGCTGATCTCTAACCTGTTACTGGGTGGCGGTTTCGCACCTAGGACCGCATTCGGACCGAGTCGTGTCAGTGCTTTGTGGGTTAGGTGTGTGTGTATGTGTTTTCTTTACTGTGTGATGTCTGTGGGGTGTGGTATGGAATGGAGTATTTGGTTATAATGTCTCTCTGGTGTTGCCTTAATGGTGCGAGGTGTCGGTGCATGATTGTACATGTAGTGGCAAGGGTGTTGTGGGTCAGTTGTCGCTGCTGTCATGAATTGTGTTCCCCTCATGTCTAAATGTTCCCTAACTTTCAGTATTTTTGTTTCTGTGTGTAGGTGTTCTATTGGTGTTGTTTGAGTACATCCTGTAATGATACGAAGTGCGTTGTTTTGTATTGTCTGTAAGGTGTTTATGTGTGTGTTTGAGATAATGGGTGCCCAGCATGGGCTAGCATAGTCCATAACTGAGCGAATATATTGTTTGTATATGAGTGATGTTGTTTCCTGCTGGTGTCCAAAGTTTGTGCCTGTTAGTACCCTAAGCGTGTTAAGTCTTGACGTACATTTGTTTTTAATGTCCTGAATGTGGTTTGCAAAAGATAATGATGTGTTGTATGTGACCCCAAGTATTTTGGTCTTGTGAGTGTGTGGAATGTTGGTGTTGTTTAGTGTAAACTGTGGAGTTATCTGATGTTCTTTTGTGTTGCTTGTAAGTTAGGTGATGGTTGATTTTGTGGGCGCTACTTTGAGTCTGTTGTGTGTGAGCCAGTCTTGTATACTGTTTATGTATGTTTGTAGGTTATTTGTAGCGGTGTCGATGTTGTTGTGGGTGGATGTTAGAGTGATGTCATCTGCATATGATAAGACAAGCTTGTTATCTATGGGTGTTGGAATGTCATGCATGTATAAGTTGAAGAGTGTTGGTGAGAGAACAGAGCCTTGAGGGACCTCGTTCGGAAAAAGCTTGTTTTTGGATGACTTGCCATTAAATGTGACATGTGAGTATCTTCCTGAAAGATAGTTGCTCAGCCACCTTTTGGTGTTATTGTGCATGTTTGTGTTGAGTATTTTGTTTATGAGAGAGAAGCGTGGGATAGCATCAAATGCTTTACTAATGTCTATTGTTGCTAATAGTGTACGTTGAGTTGGTCGTCTGGAGTTGATGCCATCCATGATGTGCTGCGTGAGGTTGGTGAGTAATGTCGTGGTTGAGTGGTGAGGTCTGAATCCATGGTGAGTAGGCGATAGTGGTATGTGTGGGTTGGTGATTTGTAAGATTAGTCTTTCTGTTACTTTGGAAGGTGTGCATAGTAAAGTAATGGGTCTATAGGAAGCTGGTTCTGTTGGATTTTTGTTTGGTTTGAGGAGTGTAATAATTTTACCTTGTTTCCATATGTCAGGAATAATACAGTGTTGGTATGAATATGTGCTGATATTTGTGAGAGCTAGTATTCCCTGTGGGCCCAAGTGTTTAAGGTGTATGTTAGATATGTTGTCCAGTAGCCTTCGAATTCTTAATGTTTTTGATGATGTTGGTGGTCTGGTCTGTATTGAAGGGTGTAATGGTCGTGTCTGTAGGTTTTCTTGTTGTCTGGCTGTTTGTCTGTCTGCGTGTTTCTGGTTGTTTTCTCTGTTTAAGTGACTTATCTTTGCGTAGTGATTAACTAGAATGTTAGCTTGTTGTGTGTATGTTGGGATATTATTTTGGCTGCGACAGATAGCCGCGTGTGAGGTGTGAATGCCGCTGTTAGAGTGGGTAATGCTGTTTATAGTCATGTATAGCCTGGATGTATCTGTGGAGTGGTTTAGTGTTGTTATGAATTCCCTAAATGTTTCTGTTTGGTTTTCTTTGAGTTTGTTGTTTATTTCCGTGTTGAGCTGTTGTATCTGCTGTTTTATGGCTTCTGTGTGTGGTGTTTGTGTGTTATGTTTGAGGTTGTTACGTTGCCTTATGAGGTGGACTATTTCTCTAGTGTAATTTGGGTTGTATTTCCTAATGTTGCCCTCGGATATGTATTTGTTTGCATTATTGATGATCTGATTAAATGTCTTGAGTGTTGTATTGATGTTTATGATGGGTGTGCTGTTTAATGTGGTCAATTGTTCGTCAGTCTGTATTTTGAACTGTTCCCAATCAGCTTTCTTGTAATTTCTGTAAGTGTGCCTAAGGCTGTTGGGGCAGAGTGTAGAACGTGTTGTAATGATGATGGGCAGGTGGTCTGATGACAGTTGTTTTTCTGTTCTCCAGTGTTTAAGTGACTTATCTTTGCGTAGTGATTAACTAGAATGTTAGCTTGTTGTGTGTATGTTGGGATATTATTTTGGCTGCGACAGATAGCCGCGTGTGAGGTGTGAATGCCGCTGTTAGAGTGGGTAATGCTGTTTATGGTCTTGTATAGCCTGAATGAATCTGTGAAGTGGTTTAGTGTTGTTATGAATTCCCTAAATGTTTCTGTTTGTTTTTCTTTGAGTTTGTTGTTTATTTCTGTGTTGAGCTGTTGTATCTGCTGTTTTATGGCTTCTGTGTGTGGTGTTTGTGTGTTATGTTTGAGGTTGTTACGTTGCCTTATGAGGTGGACTATTTCTCTAGTGTAATTTGGGTTGTAAGTTATTTCCTAACGTTATGTTTGGGGAGGAGTTTGAGTATCCTGCTTGATGTGGTATGTGTGTACGTTCTTCTGTATTGTTTAGAATGAAGAGGCTGTTTAGTTGTGTGGCTATGTTGGTGCCTCTGGTGTTGCTTTGGTTGTGAAGGTACCAACTAGTGTCTTTAGCGTTGAAGTCTCCTCCTAAGATGACATTAGTGAGAGAGGCCAGATTGGTAACTGTGGATTGTAATTGGCTGTCACCTGAGGTGAACTATCTGGTGCCTCTGGTGGGGTGTAAACTGTTTTGTGGTCTTGCGTTATCGTACAAAAGAAGGACGTCTTCCAGTTTTGTCTCCGGTCAAACTCGCTTTATATGTCTCTGAAGTCTCTGTAGGGTAGCAATATATGCCTCTGAGTTGATCGTTTGTCCTTTCTTCATAATGTCCACCAGGAGCGTAACTAGCTTCCAAAAGTTGAGGGGAACAACTATAATGATGAAAAATCCTGCGATGAATTTCTGTGCTGCTATCCTGTAGGTAATGTCTTAAATTTGGTCTTCCAAGGCATATTTTTTTGGTAGAATATAACAGTGATATCTGAATACCAGTTCTTTCGAGTTTCGATAAAGCTCTGAGCTATCACTATTATAATGAGTTTGCAACCAAAAGATGCTTTTAAAATACTATGATTTAGAGACTGATCTATATTTATGATAGTAATAGGAAAATCAAAGAAGCATTTTCATAACTACCTTATGTATATCAAGTATATACTTAACATTAAAGGAAAACAATATATGCAATAATTAAAGTAAAAAATAACTAGATGTCTCATTAAAGTATCTATCACTACAGTATTAGTACTGAGTCAATAATACTTTCCAGCATACTAATAGGACTGATATAATTAAAGATTTACTCATCATACTGTAGATTATTTCAAGAACTAAATGTTTTCCTTCACGTAAGCTAACTTAGATCAAAAGTTGGGGGGGGGGGGGGACAAAACCTATATTATCCCCCTCAGTTCAAAAATTGGGGGGACATGTTCCCCCGTCCCCCCCCATTAGTTACGCCCCTGATGTCCACCAGAATCACCCCTTTCATGTCATGTCACGTAAGCTAACTTAGATCAAAAGTTGGGGGGGGGACAAAACCTATATTATCCCCCTCAGTTCAAAAATTGGGGGGACATGTTCCCCCCCCCCATTAGTTACGCCCCTGATGTCCACCAGAATCACCCCTTTCATGTCATGTCCCAGAAGATAGTGGCCATAACCTTTCTGCAGAGGGAGCCATTTTGAACTTTTTCTTGCGTGGGGAGTCTGCGTGATGCCACTCCATGGATTGGCGTTTTTTTTCAGGTTCAAAGTGGTGTACCCAAGTCTCATCCCCAGTCACAATTCGTGAAAGGAAGTCATCCCCTTCTGTCTCGTATCGAACCAACGACTCAGAAGCAATTTCTTTTCTTTAGGCTTTGTAATCTTCAGTCAGTTCGCGAGGAACAAACCGCGAACACACTTTTGAGTATCCCAGTTGCTGAATTATCGTATTCACACTTCCCTCACTAATTCCTAGCTCCAGTGATAGCTCCTTGTATGTGACGTGCCGATTTGATCGAATGATGCTGTTAGCACGTTGCACAGTGTGAGATGTCACAGCCGATGCAGGGCGACCCTGCGTGGATCATCATCGAGGCTGGCTCTCCCCCTCTCCGATGATCTCTCACGTTTAGACCAGTGTCCAACCAACTGTGCTTCCATCAACAACAGCATCTCCGTAAACGTTTTGTAGACGTTTGTGAATATTTCCAACTGTTTCCTTCTCTGCGGTTAAGAACTCGATAACAGCTCTCTGTTTACGACGCACATCACTGTCAGACGCGATTTTCGAAACTGCGTTAACCTTTGGTTTTATACAAGGGCGTTTAAAAGCGGTTTTATACAAGGAGGGGAGGTTCAAACTGGAAATATATTGAGTGCCCCTAGTATGCAACATCTACCTTTGGAGTGAAATTGAGTATAGAGAAAGTAAGAGGGTACAGAAGAGGGGTTGTTGTCAGTCGTCCCAGACACACGAGTTTCAGTGAGGAAAAGAAGGTGAAGTTTAGAGGAGGATAGGTGGTGTTCAGTCTATTGAAAATTGGAGGAAAGGGCACGAATGTTGCAGAAGTTTATGAAAAGTGAATCAGGCAGGTCCAAACCATCTCGAATGGGCGGTAGCAGATCCAACCCCGCTCCCCTGGTCTGCATTCCCAGTATCGGCAGCGGGGTAGCCGGAACTGGGAACATTTATGATCCCCTCCCCAAGGGACTCCGAAGCTCGTGAAGTTGTTGCCATTTGTTTTTTTTTTTGCTTATTTTGTTTATATTTTCAAAAGATTATGTAGTTTGTAAGATGCATGTATATGTAGTGAAGACTAGGGAGAGAAGTGTGTGTATTTGAGAGCATGCTAAACTGCTTACAGGGTAGATGAGACACTGAAAAAGAACAACTAAGGAGGATAGTGACAGGAGAGACGGGAGTTCCAGCACTCCCTTGTTTCGGTCTAACGTCTCCCACCACCACCACCGGAGTACTTCCCTGGTTGATTGGTTTCTACAATCTCCTCCTATGATTAATAAATTACTAAATAATTTTGTGCATCTAGTCAGGCCACGCTTGTACAAAATTTTATATTCTTTTCTGAAATCGAAGAAAAGCAAGTCAGTCCAGGGGCATACCTAAAGTATTTGGCACCCGGGGCGGATCCTTCCTTTGGCACCCCCCATAAATAATTTTAAAATTTAAACAGAAAAATATATTATGTTTGCAAGTAGATTTTTAAACAGTACAGTACTGTCATAAGCAAATTGGAAATAAGAAAAATGCAGGACATTAAAAATTCAGTGAACAGGTAATACTGCATTTTATTTTATACAAAAAACACAGGAAATCCAGTCTCAACGCTCAGCGGCTGAGCGTGAATCCTCTCTATTTATCTTTGAAGAATAGGCTGAGCCTCAGCCTATTCTTCAAAGGTAAATAGAGAGGATTCACAGTCTCTGCTTTCGAGCCTTAATTTCTGCAAATAGATCAATGACCTCATCAAAATTCACCTTCTTTGCATATTCATGTTCATTTGAAAGTAAAGCCAGATTTGTCAATCTTGTCTGACTCATGGTCGAACGAAAGAAATTTTTTATCAATTTCAATTTGGAAAAACTTCTTTCACATGAAGCAATAGACACACAGACAGTCAAAAAGAATCTCAAACACAGTGACAAGCTTGGCAAAGATTCACAAAAATCCCATTTCACAATAAACTCCAGAAACTGCAATGCTGTCCATTTCTTTGCCTCTTCAACGCTGATTTTGGCAGCTTCCAAATGCCTCCGAAGTCGTCCAATTTCCATAGTGATATCTTCATCAGAGAATTCATCGAAAATCTGAGTCAAATTTGGAATATACTTCCGAAGTTCTTCTTCTGTTGCAACAACCAGTGTTTGGCTGAATAACAGCGAAGATTGACAGAATTTGATTCATTGCCTTAGAACGAATCTACAACTCTTCATGAAAGCGATCAAGACATTCAAACATAGCCCTTTTTATTTCCTCTGGCAATGTGAGACCAGCATCCTTTGTAATCTCTCCTGGCATCCTTTTTCGGAGCTTTACTCTCCCTCTTCTCTCCATAGAAATGTCCATTTCCTCACACTTTGTAGTTGCATAATGAATGGCCCTCTCCACAATTTCATTGCGCTGATCTCCAAGAAACAGTTTTAGAGCTTGGAGCTTCACAATGCACTTTTCAAGGCTGATTCCAACTGTTTGCAAATACTTTTGTGTGAGATTAATTTCTTCCAGGACTTCACACCAGAAAGAAAGGTAACTCAAAAAAGAGAAATCACATACAGCAGAGAGCAAAATCTGAGCTGATCCTCTTGTGTCCACATTTTCTTTGGGATCGCACAGTACTTCAAGGGTTGAGGTCAGCTTTTCAAAATTTGCCTTTACTGGTTTCACAGCGTCATAATGAGCACTCCATCTTGTCTGGGAAAGTTTTTTGACTGTCATGCCTACATTCTCCATCAGCACTTCCCATCGATGAGTTGAGACTGAAAAGAAGGAATAGACTCTCTCCAAGGTTCCAAAAAAAGTCACACATGAAGAAACGCTTCCAAATGAGTGCACTCCGCAAAGGTTCAGAGAATGATTTACACAAGGCACAAACAAAGCCTTGGGATTAATCTCTCTGATCTTTGACTGAACATCACCATGAATCCCAGCCATAGTTGCAGCGTTGTCATATCCTTGACCACGGCACAGGTTTATGTCCAGTCCATCTCTCTCCAGATGTCTCAGGATATCCCCTGTGAGCTCAGCAGCAGTCTTTCCGGCAATGGGGAAGAAGCCCAAGACTGATTCCTTTACTTCAACTTTGTCACATTCAATATGGACGTATCTGATCACTTCACACATCTGATCAGTGTGGGACACATCAGGAGTGATGTCAAAAAGAATCCCAAAATACTTTGCTTTCTCGATATCAGCCACTATTTTCTCTTTGACGTAATTCCCCAAAAGGCAAATGAACTCATTCTGAATCTTTGGAGATAAATACGAAGCCACTCTCCTCCCAGATGGAATAGAATGCTTAATCCTTACAAAATGTTCCTTCAAAACTGGATCATAATTTGGCAGCAACTCTACCAATTCCATGAAGTTTCCTTTGTTTGCTGATGACATGTCCTCTTTGTGACCACGAAAAGGAAGATTCTGGTGAGCCAGAAACAAGGTTACGTCCAAGAGGCGATGTAAAATATCCCTCCATTTCTTTCTCTCCTTGTCCATTGTTGCTTGATGAACTTGATCAATGGTGTTTTGAAGCTTCAACCCTGCTCCCAAGGTCTTCCATTTCTCCAGGCTTGAGAGATGCTGCTCAGAAGCCTCATGGTCAGACACCTTTGGGTTTAGCTTCCACCATCCTTGAAACCCAGTGACAAAGCTGGATGTTCCAATTCCTTTGTCATCAAGAGCAAACAGTCTGCAGCAAAACCAAAAACTTTCTTTTGATGGAGAGTAAACCATCCATGTTCTCAAAACTTTCTCGCCATTTGGCAGAGCCTTATAGAACCATGCGGTGGTCAGCTGGCGACTCTTCCCTTTGGATTTCTCTCCTTGTCTTTGAACTGCACTGAAAGGTCCATCCCTATTTTGGAAGGGTTCACTTCCCCTCTTAATAAGATCAACTCTCAAGTCATTTGGAACCGGGATTGGCCAAGCAGCGACATCAGAATAAATTGAAAATCTATCAGTCTCCTCTTCTTCATCAGAGTCTTCCTCCTGTTGGTGTGGACTTCTGCTGGCGTCTCCTTCCTCTTCATCAGTTTCGCTGCTTTTAGAAGATGAATTGCCATCCTCCAATCCTTGCTCTCTCTCATTTGAATCCTCTTGTGAAGATGCTTCTTGTATTTGCCCTTCAGATTCACCAGGCTGAATATCTTCAGGACTTTCTCCTATTGCACTTGATGTTGAAGGCGTCACATACTTCAAAATTGATCCGGACATTGCCTGAGCCACCTCTTCTCTTGCCTTCTTCATTTTTCTTTGTTGGAATCCACTGGGTCGATTTCGCTTCATAGTGGATATTTTCTGCAAAATTTTAAAATCAAAAGATATAAAGCATGAACAATTGAACATGCATAACAAGCATGAACTATTATGACTTGAAATACATTAACTGAACAAATTGTCTGATTATTATTATTATTATTTTTTTTTTTGTGGGGGGGGGGGGTTTAAGTGCAAACACGACTCCTAAAAAAGCAGAAAACTATGATCATTACTCACAAATAACTAGACCACTGACAAAATGAAAATTAACAGTATATCCAGTAAATAACGAAGTAAAAAAAATTTATTACAACAGAAAAGCTTCAAACAAGTGGTTCTCAAACTTTTTCCAACCAGATACCCATCGAGTTATCAGATTATCAACCCAGACAAGCAGAGATAATTAATTATCATTATTATTATCATTATTAATTATCATTAATTATCATTTATAAACACTTAAACATCACTATGATACCACATTGTCAAAAATTACTGGACACTGGTATAAATACCATGATATTGTTATAAACACCAGCACTTTATGCTTTATCATAATTATTTAATGAAACATGCCCCATGTATGTGGAGTCACAGTGTCAAGTGAACAAGACGGAATGTCAGTTGCAGCCAGCTGGCTATGCTTAACAAACTGATGACTAAAACGTCAACAAACGTTCGCCTTTCGATGTAATTTTTATCAAATATTTAATTTTTCGTTTGTAAATTTTGTATTGACAATAAAAATAAAAATTTATTTTATAGTGGAAATTAACATTAAGCTGTTGTAATAGTTTGAACATTTTTAAAAATTTTTTTCTTACTTTGGCGAATTTTTCATAGCGTTTGAAAACTTGTACTGGTATTTCAACTCTCCCAATGGCACCCCCCTCCTGGCTGTCACCCGGGGCGGACCGGCCCCCCCTCGCACCCCCTTTAGTACGCCACTGAGTCAGCCCATAAATTTACAAAAATTCCACAGCCATATAAATTTTGAACTTCACATCCAAAGACAGTGAGACCAAATTTGTGAAGCTGCACCCAAAATGTAAAAGGTTTGTAAGCTTAAAGTGAATGTTAATTTATCACCAGCTTCCAAACTTCTGTTCAAAAGGTAGGGTAAGCGGTAATTTTGTGCAAAATTGTGTTTCAAACAAAAAGACGTTGCATACAAAAATCATGGACTAGTCTTAATTAAAAATGCATGATGCAAAAAGGCAAGTCTTTTTATGTGTGCATAATAATAAACCTTAAAAAGAACAAGACAAGAACAATACAGAAACACATTTGACACTAAAAATTCAAAGTTAAAAAAAAAAAATATTTAGCGGCAGCTCTTAGAAAGAAAAAAAAATATATACTGGGTGGGTAAAAAAAGTGACCCCTTAGAGGTAAACAGTCATATTAAGGGGACTAGAGATCCCAAACTTCATAGATGCTTATCTTAGCATGTTGTTCTTCTTAATTGAGAAGTTGTTAGATTTGTCCCCCTTCCTGCTCAACGCAGGCCTCTAAACGTAGACTCTACTGATCAGTACACCTGTTTACATATCGTTGAGACACCTTCTCCCAGCCAAGCAGAATTCTTTCGCGTAGTTCATCTATGTCTCTTATATTGGTACCAGGGATGTCAACTTTAGACTTCATGGCTTCCGAAACATCATAATCTAGTGATGAAAGATCGGGGCTACTAGCCGCAGTGGCGTACTAAGGGGGGGCGAAGGGGGCGGTCCGCCCCGGGTGACAGCCAGGAGGAGGTGCCATTGGGAGAGTTGAAATACCAGTACAAGTTTTCAACCCAAATGAAAAATTCGCTAAAGTAAGAAAAAAAAATTTTAATGTTCAAACTATTACAACAGCTTAATGTTAATTTCCACTATAAAATAAATTTTTATTTTTATTGGCAATACAAAATTTATAAACAAAAAATTAAATCTATATTATAATAAGAGAGCTGTCCGTCTGTCCGTCACACTTTCAGAAATGTGAAGCTCAAGATTTTCATGACTGTGTTCTTTTCTATAGTTTTATTGACCAAATAATTGAACCGACAGTAATTGGGAGTTCACTTATTTGGTCAGGGGAGTTTTGGCGGATATCTGATCAGATTCAGAAATCTTGACACAATGTGAAGCTCAAAATTTCCACGGCTGCGTTCTTTTCTGTAGTTTAGCCTGTCTGTTTGTGAAATTTATCCCGGGCAGTAATGGTAAAAGGGTGGGGGGTAATGGGGAGGGGTGGGGGTAATGGGGGACGACGTTAGCTCCCAAGTTGCATAAAGGGGGGGTGAGGTACCCGGGGGGTACCTAATCTTAACCCGGGCAACGCCGGGTACCTAGACCTAGTATTTGATAAAAATTACATCGAAAGGCGAACGTTTGTTGACATTTTAGTCATCAGTTTGTTGAGCATAGCCAGCTGGCTGCAACTGACATTCCAAGTCTTGTTCACTTGACACCGTGACTCCACATACATGAGGTATGTTTCATTAAATAATTATGATAAAGCGGAAAGTGCCGGTGTTTATAACAATATCATGGTACTTATACCAGTGTCCAGTAATTTTTGACAATGTGGTATCATAGTGATGTTTAAGTGTTTATAAATGCATCGTCGTGATGTTGTAATAAATGCATCGTCGTGATGTTATAGAAACTCATGTTTATGAATGGTGGTCCCTGTGACTACTGGTTATCAGTAAAAAAACACAGGAAAGTCAAACTTTGCACTAAACTTTAGACTTGACTTTTTTCCTACAACCATGACTACTGAAGTAACGATGATGTGTATGACTGAGTGAGTTTTTTATGATGACTGTGTGGTGATCTTACGATGGTGGTGGTGATATGACTGCATGATTTTTTTTAATGCAACTACATGGTGATGTTAAGACAGAGAGGGTGATGATGTGATTGCATGGAGATGTGTTAATGCTCACATGCTTAATATAGTAAACACCGTTTCAGATTTACATCAACAACTACAGTACTATTCAGGCACGTGCCGTGAGTAAATACTCAGGGTAGGCAGACTCAATGCGCGAGCGAAGCGAGCGGCTCCAAGCTAGGGGGTCTGGGGTGGGCGCGAGCTCCCCCAGCGGGTTCCGGGGCGGAGCCCCAGCCACCAACGAATTTTAAGCATAATTAACCCCTTCCGCACCATTTGTGCTAATTTTTGGTCAACAACAAATATTTACTTACCGCTTTATTTGTAGATGAATTCCATTCTTCTCTCTTTGTTAGTAACAAAAATATCTGTAATTTTTTCAAAGAAATTGTAAGTGGGATTTTGCTCCATTTTAGTAAATCTTTCCTTTTCAATTGAAATTAGGGCAAGTGATGAAAGCCTTTCCTGTTTCATTCTATTCCTGGTGTAGCTTTTAATTCTTTTCAAAGCTGAAAATGACCTCTCAACAGAAACTGTTGTAGCTGGAATTGTTAAAATCAATTGCAACAGCTTCACCGCTTCAGGAAACGTTAGTTCAAGTCCATTTTGAAATATGAAAGCAAACAAATCTTTAATTGATTTATCCCTGAACACTTGTGCACTATAAATTCCAGCTAGATCAGTTTTCAATCTTATGACATCGAAGAAGTTACCATAATTCTTCTCTAAACTTTCTAGTGCATCCTTATCAATTTCTGTAGCTAGTTTTAGAAACTTTTTACTATCAACTAATGAAATAAATTGTAAATTTTTGAAGTCACTGTATCTTGCTTCCATATGCTGCAGTATATCATTCAATATTAGACAGAATATTCTTTCTTTCTTTTTTAATTGGACCTTTTGTACGACATTTTGATTCAGTCAAGTTATTTTCTTTGAAACATTCTTCAAACTTCTCATAGATATCATCAAAATTTTTGCGCAGACCCTCGAGGGAATTCATTGTTTCATTGATTCTTTCAATGCAATATGGAATATCTATAATTTTAGTTTGTAAGATATTGAAGTGTGTGTCAGTTCTAATGAAAATCTTATCATATACCATGAGAAGAAAGTATGTTGAATCTTTCGTTAGCCAATTATAGAATCCATTACTCCTCACTAAAGTATCTGAGTCCCACAATAAAGGATTGCTGTCAATGTTGTTGAAAAGTTTACAAAGGTCACTATGATAGTGTAAAATAGTTTGCACTAGCTTTGAGTTAGAACTCCATCTCGTTGGTGCAGCCTTTGGAATGCGTTTATGTACTATTTCATCAAGAAATTGCGTTCGTTTTGTAGAGTGATTGAAAAATGCAGCAAGACCATCAATGGTCTTGAAAAAGATTGTACATTCAGGTATAAATTTTGCTGACTGAGATGGAACAAGATTCAACTTGTGAGCGTAGCAATGGGTAAATAACGTTGATGATGCCTTTTCTCTTACTTTAGCTTGAACGCCATTTAAATGCGATGCCATTACCGATGCTCCATCATATGTCTGTGCTACAAGCTTCTCAGCACAGTTGTATTTATCTAAATTTTTAAATATGCATTCTGTTACACCAGTAGCTCTTCTGTCTTTAAGTTCGTCAAATCCTATGAAATCCTCTTTAATTTCAGAATCCAATACATATCTTAAAACTGTGGAACATTGAGCTGTATTTGAAATATCAGTCGATTCATCCACTTATATAGCAATGAATGGGGATCTTGCGATATCTTCTTTAATATTATTTTCTACAGCTATGCCTACTGCTTCAATCAAGTCATTTTGTATCTTGTTAGAAACGCCAGAAAACACGGATGAAGTCTGTAAATGTTGTGCTAATTTTTGGTCAAATTTTGCAGTGTAGTTCAGTAACTCAATATAGTTTCCACGATTTAAAGAGGATTTATCTTCATTATCACCGCGGAAAGCAAGTTCTTGTTTAATCAAAAAGCAAGTAGCAGAAATTAATGTTTTCAGTATGTCTCTGTTTTCCTTTACCTTTTTATTGTGAATTTCAATGCTAAGTTTTTTTTGCTTATCTATGCTCAAGTCGATTCGTGTAGATCCAAATGTTTTCAAGGATATTTGACTTTCATAATGCGCAGCAGACCTCTCGTGCTTACTTAAAGCATTAGTCAAATTATTTAAATCACAATATCCTGTTCTTACCCACACACTTTCACTAGATACGGAAAATAACAAGCATGGAAAACAAGAGAGTCTACCTGTTGTAACACAACCACACAACCACTCTTTCTTGCTGTACCACGTCGTTTGAAACGTTCTGATCATTTTTGTTCCTTTACGCTGTAGCAACTGTTTCAGTTCCGGTGTCGGCCTACCATTTTTAATCACATTCAACCTTTCTTCATAAGACAGTTTAGAAAAATTCTTAAGATACTCACTGTCCATATTTGAAAAGGGTTAAATTTTGAAATAAAATGTCTAAAATTTAGTTCAATCACCAGAGGCAAACGACAACACAGACGCGCGCACAGCCACACACCCGACCATGTGCCAGAACGGCAAAACACTGAGTGAAAAGCAGAACTAAATCTGCTTATATAGCGCAGTATTTGTCACAGCTTGGAGCTCCACTCACGGCACGTGGGAAAATTTCATTGTCAAGCGTTAATATATATAGATGTTGAAAGGCACGGGGAAATTGTGCTTCTAACACAATATTATCCATTTACAAATTTATACATTGAATTTCATACATTAAATTAACATTTATATAATGAAGTGAAAATCATTTACTTTTTATATTTAATATTTTTAGTTTTATTCAGGGTAAGCACTGCCTACCTTACCTACCCAGAGGGCACGTCCCTGGACTACTATTCTATATTGAATTAGTACTAATGCTTATTGGCTTAGTCAAGTTCAACAATTTTACAATGTCCAGTGTAGTATCATTATATATTTAATATGTTGTTAATGCTTACTGCTTATTAAATAATGATATAAATTATAATAACTAGCGTTATACCATACAATATTGAATTAGTGTTAATGCATTGACATTGATAATTAATTCTCTCTGCTTGTCTGGGTTGATAATCTGATAACTCAATGGGTATCTGGTTGGAAAAAGTTTGAGAACCACTTGTTTGAATCTTTTCTGTTGTAATAAATTTTTTTTACTTCTTTATTTACTGGATATACTGTTAATTTTCATTTTGTCAGTGGTCTAGTTATTTGTGAGTAATGATCATAGTTTTCTGCTTTTTAGGAGTCGTGTTTGCACTTAACCCCCCCCCCCCCCAAGAAAAAAAGAAAAATAATAATAATAATAATAATAATAATCACAGGCAATTTGTTCAGTCAATGTATTTCAAGTCATAATAGTTCATGCTGCCAAAGGAAGGATCCGCCCCGGGTGCCAAATACTTTAGGTACGCCCCTGACTAGCCGGCCACATATTGGGTTCGAAAAAATCCGGTGTTTCATTCTCAAGGAATGTGACAGTTTGGCGTGCTCTGTGAGCAGGGGCTCCATCTTGTTGGAAAGTATAACTTTCACTCTATCTAACTGATATTCGACGGATTACTGGGGAAAGATATATTTCCAACAAGATGGAGCCACTGCAATGAAAGGGAGTAAAAGTAAAGGGGATTATTGCAAACAGCTGCAGCGTTATTAATTGGGAATGATGGAGAAGCTACTGTAAGAGTGTTGTTTGATAGTGGTATCCAGTGTAGCTTTATTAAGACCAGAATTTCCAGAAAATTGAAGTTTAAAGAACTTAAGAGGGAAAATTTAAGAATTTCTGGGTTTGGGGGTTCCGTTCAAAACCGAACCAAAGTTAAGAAGGTAGAAGTTCTGGTTAAGGGGTTGTTACCACAAGGTCCCACTATCAAGGTCCAAGCTGTAGAGATTGAGGAACTTTGTGCTCCAGTCACTACTTGTTTAGATATGGCATATGTCCAAGAATTGCAAGTTAAAGGAATTAATTTGGGCAATAATAAGTTTGAAGGAACAGAAGATATTAGTCTTTTGATTGGAGCTGACTATTACTGGGACATCACTGGTAATATTGTCCGCACATCTCGAGGTCGGTAGCTATTGAAAGTAAGCTAGGCTGGATGCTACATGGTAGCTATTGCAATGAAATGGAGGTTAAAGCTCTTTTTGTTAAGATTGAGGAGAACAGCCATGGTTTGGAAAGGCATTTGAAAGCTTTTGGGAACTTGAATCCATTGGCATAAAGGACAAACAGGAGAAGCAGGCGAGCAGTGAACAGTGATGTTTTAGAGCAATTTGAAAAAGGGATTGGGTTTAGAGATGGTTGCTATGAAGTTGGCCTCCCTTGGAAGGATTCTTGCAAACCCAGTTCAAACCTTCAGCTAGCTAATAGGAGGTTGGAGACTTCATTGTACAGGCTAAGAAAAAATGAGGAGTTGTTAATTGAATACAATGAGGCCATCCTAAGCTATGTAAGGAGGGCTATGCTGAAAGGGTGCAAGGTGAGCTGGTGAGCCAGGAGGCACATTATCTGCCACACCATGCAGTGGTACGGCGAGACAAAACTACCACCAAACTGAGGGTAGTTTTTGATGGCTCAGCCAAGGACAAAGGTGGTGTGTCCTTGAATGACTGTTTGGATGCTGGGCCAAATTTAAATGCAGATTTATTTTCCTTGTTACTGAGATTCAGGTTTGGTAGAGTAGCATTGACTGCAGATGTGAAGCAAGCCTTTTTGCGGATAAAGTTAAAACCAGAGGACAGAGATGCAGTAAGGTATCTGTGGGTGGATACGAAAGACTTGTTGGAAAATGAACCTAAGGTTCAAGCATATAGAATGAAGTCAGTGTTGTTTGGCCTCAGCTCTAGTCCATTTCTGTTGGCAGCTACTATGCAGTACCATTTTAAGAAATATTCTGAAGTCTATCCTAACACTATTGAACACATAAGGAAAAATTTTTATGTTGATGATTTGCTGTGTTCCGTGGATAATACAGAAATGGCTAAACAGATATTCATGGAGGCTAGAGCTATAATGAGGGAGGCTGGCATGGAGCTTAGAAAATGGCAGACCAATCATTCTCAATTACAAGAGTTTATGAGTCAGTCCTGTGTAGACCTGATGCAGCAGAAAGTATTGAGGATTCTGGTATTAAGGAGTTGTGGGCAATAGACACAAAGGTGCTAGGCATTGTTTGGCAGCAAGGAGAGGATTTGTTTACCTTCAATGGGAAATCTTTAGTAGAGCTGGCTGAGAATGAGACAAGGTGGACAAAACGTACAGCTCTTAGTTTGGCTTCGAAGGTCTTTGATCCTCTTGGATTCCTGGCTCCATTTGTGATAAAGTAAAAAATTTGGTTTCAGAGCCTCTGGGAAATTGGACTTGGTTGGGACCAAGAGTTATCTGATCATATGGTGGTAAGGTGGAAATATTGGTTCAAAGAATTGGCACATCTTGGAGACATTGAAATCCCAAGATGGTACTTTGGAGAGTTGAACAATAGTCCAGACAATTTGGAGCTGCACATCTTTTGTGATGCAAGTGAGGAAGCCTATGCAACTTGTATTTATATAAGAGGCACATTCAAAGAGGAAGTAAGTTGCAGGTTGGTTGCTGCAAAGAGCAGAGTAGCACCTTTGAAAAGGCTTTCTATTCCAAGGTTGGAATTGATGGGTGCAGTTATTGCTAGTCGGCTTGCAGTTACAGTGCAAAAGTCTTTGGCCCTCTATGAAATTCCAAGCTATTATTGGACAGACTCCACTATAGTTTGGCACTGGTTAAGAAGCCAGGCAAGGAAATGGAAACCATTTGTTGCCAATAGGGTGGAGGAAATTCAAGCACACACAGATCCCAAGCAATGGAAGCATTGTCCAGGCACCCAAAACCCAGCTGATTTACCAACACGAGGAATTTCAGTGAAAGATCTTGCACAGTCAAGTTTGTGGTGGAATGGGCCAGAGTGGCTAAAACTTGGAAGTGAAAACTGGCCTTCTAATCAGCCTATTGTAGGAGAATGCCAGGCTGAAGAAGAATGGGTGAGTGAATGAGAAAATGCACTGTGAACAGTTGTCAAGTTATGCAGCAGGACCCCATATTGAGGCTTGAGGACATTAGCAGTCTGAAAAGGTTGTTAAGAGTGACAGCATGGGTATATAGATTTACAAACAACATTAAGGGAGAAACAAGAAGGGAAGGAATTCTGAACAGTAAGGAGATTCAGCAAGCCAGGCAATACTGGGTGGTATATGTGCAGAAGGAAAAATTTGGTGAAGAGAGGGAATTGCTCACCAGCCGTCCATTACAGGTTCTACCAACACATTCTGCTCTCAAGGGTTTGGATGTGTTTTTGGATCAGGATTTATTGAGAGTAGGAGGTAGACTACAGTTTTCTGGGCTTCCAGAGGAGAAAAGACATCCAATTTTGCTACCTTCTGGGGGGCACTTTGTGGAACTTTTGATCCTGGATACTCATCATAAGTTGTTACATGCTGGAGTTAGAGAAGTGATAATAGAGATCAGACAACAGTTTTGGATTCCCAAAATTAGACAAGTAGTAAAAAAGGTCTTGCATAAATGTGTGGTTTGCAAGCGTTGGAGTGCAAAGCCTTATTATGAAAAGGTGGCTCCACTTCCAAGAGAACGGTGTGTCTATACTGCCCCATTTGATGTAGTGGGAGTAGACTTCGCAGGTCCAGTCTATGTGTATGAGCAAGGGGAGTCTAACAAAGGTTATATATGTCTTTTCACATGTGCTACCACCAGAGCAATCCATTTGGAGTTGGTAAGCAACTTAAGTAGTGATGTATTTCTTTTGGCCTTTAAAAGGTTTGTGAACAGAAGGGGTTTCCCAAATAAAATCATATCGGATAATGCAAAAACCTTCAAAAGGCTGCAAAGGAACTCCAAGAAGTTTGGTCCTTGCTAAAAGAGGAGGATTCCAATCCTACTTTTCACACCATGGGGTACAGTGGGAGTTATTGTTGAGAGAGCACCATGGTGGGGAGGATTTTGGGAAAGGCTAGTGAGAAGTGTAAAGTGTCCATTAAAGAAACTTTTAGCTAATGCTCATTTGAGCAAAGAAGAATTCTGCACTGTTTTGTGTGAAGTAGAAGCAATGGTGAACAGTAGGCCTATCACCTTTGTTTATAACAGTATGCAGGATGCAGAGCCATTGACACCAAATCATTTTCTTTGTGGTAAACGATTAACATCAAGCCCCAGTTTGCCAGAAGACTTACAGCCTATCCAGAGCACTCAAGAAGAGTTAACCAGAAGGTTCAAGTACCTTGAAGAGCTACAAGATCAGTTATGGAAGAGGTGGCAGATAGAATACTTGCCAGAACTCAATTATTACCCATCAGGCAATGTAAAGGGCTCCAATGCAAATTGTATCAAGGTGGGAGAAGTGGTAATGATTGGGGATGAAAGACCAAGGCAATGCTGGAAGCTTGGCATAATTGAAGAGTTGTTTGTTGGCAAAGACAATTTAGTTAGGTCTGCACTGGTAAAGACTTCAGGAGGAAAATTAAAGAGACCTATACAAAAACTCTATGCTTTAGAAATCAGCAAAAACACGGATAGTCAAGATGAAACATTTGAGTTACAGCCTCATGGAGAAGGCTTGGCTAAATTTGCAGAAGGTAATGACAACAATGCCTCTTCGGTGGGGAGTGTTAGAAAATCTAGAAGAGGAAGAGCCATTGTTGTCCCAAGGCGATATGATGACTAAGCTGATTGATGCAGCATTGCTTGTATATATTAAGTTAAGGTGTATATATATCCATCTCATAATTGTAAGGTTAGCGAAAAATTCACTTAATTTAGAGCTAGCATTTATGGGCTCTTGTGGCATCATTGTTTGGGCACTCTTGTGGCATCATTTTTTTGGGGCATGAGCGTCCTTGCTACTCGTTTGTTGAATGCGGCACTTACAGGACGTGGTCTTATAGAGAGCTCTCTTGCAATTCAGTTTGGTTGTTTAGATACAAGATTGTTGCATCGTGCAATGGTGCAGGTTGTGCTGGTGTTGCAAAGTTTAGAAAAAAGACCATAAATAGTGCCCCTTTTGTTTTTTATCTTAATTTTATGCAACTGAGGCCTAAGGTAAGCTCACATCGGGTCAGCAAGCCTGAGGTAGGACCTAATAGGACCTCCAAGTCCGTAAGTTTTTAGTCTAGCTTAACTTGGGCTGTAAGTTAAACTGGCCCTTCAGAGCTTGGCCGTTCACGGCTCAGCTGGGATTCTGAACCCAATAAAATAAAAAGTAACAGGCAGGTACACCCGCTCATCTTGGATTGTCCAGAACCAGTTGTTTAGTCTTCTTTTGAAGACTTCCCACAGTGAAACTATTTATGTTCCTAAGTTCTTTGGCCAGCTGGTAGAATAGTTTTGGCCCTCTGACAACGAAGCTAATTTCTTTCAGGGTTGAGGATTTTTTTTTGTCTAGCCTTTAAGTTTGGGAACGCTAAACATTCTTCCTTTCCTATTTTCCACAGTTGCCTGAATGGTTATAAGGTTCAAACTAAGGTTAGGAACTAGTCTTTCTATTATTTTTCATTTGTAAATTATGGTGTACTTCCCTCTTCTTCTTTCCAGAGAGTACAGATTTAATTTACGTAATCTTCGGCAGTAATTTAGTTCTTTGCATCCTTTGATCCTGGCTGTGAAGTTTCTCTGAATTCTTTCTAGTTAACTAATGTGTTCTTTTTTATATGAGAACATTAAGAATAAGTGCTTTCAATCAGTGTTTTCAAAATAAGAATCATTATATTCCTGTCCCTTCTTTTATAGATTCTTAGCATCTGTTAGTTATTCTTTTTGCTGTATGGGCTCTGTTTCCAAGCTGTGTCTAGATTGTTAAATTTACGAAAATCTTGTTTCTTTAGCTTGAATTTGTAATATATATATATATATATATATATATATATATATATATATATTAGTGATGTAGGTCACATCCGCATCCGCATCCGCGGAACATTCGCATCCGCGGAACATCCGCATACTTTCTCGCATCCGCATCCGCATCCGCACTTTGGACTGCGGATGTCGTGCGGATGTGGACCGTTGAGATAAAATGTCATTAATAAGCGGAAATTATCAAATTCTACTATATTAATAGAACTAGTTCATTGTGCGCAAAAGTGATGCAAGCGACAAGACGAGAGGCTGTTCTTGTATGAAGTTACTCTCTTGCAACCTACTTAGATCCACGTTACAAAGCTAAGTTATTTTCACCTAGTACATTAGAACGAGTTAAATCATCACTTGGCAAAGCAGTTGAAGAGCTTCAATCTCTTGAATCTGTCGCTTCGCCACACACCAAAAGAATAAAAGTTTCAGTGACAGAACCAACACCTTCAACAAGCAAATCTATCACAGAATCTGTCTCTCAGTTTCTTGAGTCAAGCAGCAATGACGAGACCTACGCGATGTCAAAAGATGTAGTAAAAATGATCGAGAGCTATCACCAAGAAAAACGCCTGGCTGCATGTGACAATCCTATTAGTTGGTGGAAAAATACGCAGAATATCTATCCATACTTGAGTAAACTTGCAAGGAAACATTTAGCCTGTCCTCCAACAAACGTACCAAGCGAGAGATTATTTAGCAGTGCTGGATTAATATATGATGAAAAGAGAAACAGACTGGCAGCAGAAAAGGCAGAAAAATTAATGTTCCTTAAGCATAACCTTCCTATAATTAAGTTTGAACATTAAACGATGAACATCTTAGTTTACTTTATTTTAATTACTCATTTATAAATATGCCTAATAAAACTTTAAACTTAATATAAATAGTTATCAAGCTAATTAAAGATCTCTTTCTATAAGGGTGGAGGAGGTTGGGGAAAGAGGTCGGTGGGGTGCATTTGAGTTGGGTTCACGTCCCGCATCCTGGTAACACAATTATGGTTTCTAATTGTGGCTGAAACTCAACAAAATATAACGAATTTATTTGCAGACGAATTCACTAATTGATTTCTATATTAGTTAGATGCTTGATATTATTTTATATGTTCAGAGAAAAGTACAGCAATTATTGTACAATTAATCAATTATACTACATTATAGCTACAGCTCTCTCTATATAATAACTTATTATATACGTTAAACACAACAAATCTCGAATATATCCTAAAAAATAACGAAAATGTAGACATCCGCATCCGCATCCGCGGATGTTGAAATCAAACATCCTCATCCGCATCCGCATCCGCGGATGTGAAAAAAATGACATCCGCTACATCACTAATATATATATATATATATATATAGTTAAGGCCGCCAAAGAAATGAGGTTTGAGTAAAATTTTAATCTAGACACAGCTCCAACAGTCCGTAAGCCATGCACATTGCACACATTTTCAGATCAGTGGACGACATAGTGACGTCACCATGACATCATTGATGTAATGACGTCATAATAATAATAATGATTGGGTTTGTTTAACCTCCTTCGCAACATCTAAGGTCATATAACGGAGGGAACCTACAGTTTTACGTGGGGTCCGAACCACGGGTCGGTCGCTACATAATCTGGACGTGGAGGACGGTCTCCCATCCAATTACTACCCAAACCCAATGTCGCTTAACTTCGCTGATCAACGGGAAGCTGTGTTACGACATTGGCTACGACGTAGCCCGTAATGACGTCATGATAACTTGATAATGACGTCATGTTGACATCCGCTGATCTGAAAATGTAGTCATGGCTTACGGGCTGTCGGAGAGCGTTGTCTGGATTGTAAAGTTTTATTTCGACTTTATATATACGGTATATAGTATGTCTCTGCTAACCTAACCTACCCACCTAACCTAGCGTACGCCTAAGCGGACATAAGAGTCACCCAATTTTACTAATCTAACCTAACCGGACCTTTTCCAGTTTGTGTACCGTTTTTCATATAATTTATTTTTGATTGGTCATACAACCGCCGTCGATTATAACAACTTTTTAAGGGAGGTAAGTTCTTGATAACCTAACCTAACCTAACCTAACCTAACGTAACGTAACCTAACCTAACCTAACCTTCTGTTTTACTCTATGCTGTGCCTAACAGAAGCAAAGAAACACTAGAAAGTTGCATAAAAGCCAACATTCTGCCTGGATCTATTATTATAATAGATTTCCACATATCACTAATAATTATTAGTGATATATGGAAATCTTACGATCAAATTGTTTAAATGACAAAACAAGCTGCACAAATGTTAAAATGCATTTCCGAATGGTCCTTGAATAAATAATTTCGGGCATAAAATTCACCCCGTTATAAAGTAACTTACCTCCTTTAGTAGATAGGGATATCGCACTGTTACCGTGACCAGGATTCTCCAAGCCAATAAGTATATGTCCCCTTTATAGCGTAAGGCCGTCCCAGCCACGAACAGTAAAACATTAAATTAAGAAACTAATATACTGATAAATACAAACAAAGTAAATTCTATACCTAATATGAAGCTGATTAAATAAATAAATTCAATACCTAAACGAAACCCAAACTTAACCTAAACCCAAATTTACAACATTAAATATTTAAATAACTGACACTTTAAACTGTACAAATGGGGATTTATTAACAGAGAACACGCCATGCAGGTTACTAATGGGAAGTCGCGAGATCTGGCTCTCAACTCCGTGTCCTCTTTTGCGAAGGACAATTCTTAGGTTACTGGCGTTATAGTTTGCCGTTTCTATTCGAGCAAATCTAATTTTGTTAATACAGAAATTCCTTTACAGGGAAACCTTCGAGGGAAATTACTCCCTCTTATTTTACATTTCACAGACTTTAAACGCCGAAATTTTGACAATTCAAGACTAGCCGTCTGATTCAAGTAACCAAAATTTAAAAGTCCAACCAAGCGCGCGTGAGATTCAGTCACGTATCACATACCTTACAACAAGCCACCCAACGCGTCATCCAAAAGTTACTACATGTCTCCTACTACAGCACCGTCTCTCAGTCCCTCGTGTGAGCATCAGTTATTAAAGGTAATAGAATAGTTTAATGTAAAATGTTCGAACCCTTCCTTGCATAAATCCCAGCACAATTTCCAGCCGTCCAAAATTATGCGTGAGGACTAATAAAACTACTGGAACTTAACGGAGTCCTCAAACTATGTCTTTGTCAATAGGGGTAATTTGAATATCCCGAGAAGTTAGTTAAATCTACATATTTTGTAAGTAAGATAAGTAAGGGTTACTTACGTTGACTCTGCACCAGAACACCTGAAAAATAAGAGAATATTTTACAGTAATTGCAAAAAATGGGAAGACACACTGATTTCATTCTTTTGTTATTTCAGTGAGGTTGAAAAATATTTCCAGAAACTCATTCACAATAAATACTCAAATTGCTAGCCTTAATCATAACCTACAGAAATATATTATTTATAGATGAAAAGATATCGGTACTGCACCATTCTTACAAATGTTTCTCCAACTATGTTTTCCGTTCTCGCACAACTAAAACTTCTTTATTATTAATGAAACAAATTTATGAATAATGAGTTAATTATATATATATTAACCCCTTATATCAGTGGTTCTGAACCTGGGGTACGCGAGGGAATCTTAGGGGGTTACGCGACGGGGTCCTGAAAATATAACCCTTTTAATTTTATATACGATTAAATTAAGAAACGGCCACAAGTCACACGATCGTAAAGAAAGAAAAAATTCTCTATGCTTCTCGAAAATCCAGAAAATCCCTTGAAAGAGTTCAAGGGGTACAAAAGAAGAAAAAGGTTCAGAACCGCTGCCTTATATCACCAGTTTGAAAAAGGAACATTATCTTTAAAATATAACCTCGTTAACTTCGTTCGGGTTCCGTGTGTTGGTCTCTCTTCACACGAAAGTCAAGCTGGTGGCCCCGCATCTAGGCCTGGCTTGGTGGAGGAGCGAGTTGCTCTCTTGCGCTCTCCACTACACATAGCCAGGTACACCCGGCTCATCTGGTACCGTCCTGAGCTAGGCATCTAGTCTTCTCTTGAAGACTTCAACTTTGACCCCTGTGACGTTTCTGAGGTCCTTTGGAAGCTGGTTAAAAATTTTTGGCCCCCTGACAACCAAGCTATTTTCCTCCAGTGTTGAGGAGGTCCCTTCTCGGGCCTTTAATTTGGGAACACTACACATTCTGCCTTTCCTATTTTCTAGCGTTGTTTGGATGTTAATTGGGTTTAGTTTGAGGTTTGGTACCAGTTTTTCGATCATTTTCCATATGTAGATTATAGTGTACCTCTCTCTTCTTCTTTCCAGACAGTACAGATTTAGTTTACATAGTTTTTCCCAGCAGTTGAGTTCTTTGCAGCCATCAATCTTGGCTGGGAAATGTCTCTGCGTTTCTTCTTTATTAATTTCTTCCTTTTTATATGGGGACGTCAAAACTGAGCAGTATTCAAGTTTTGGTATGATCAGTGTTCTCAGCAGGAGAATCATTACTGTCTTGTCCCTCCTTTTGAACGTTCTCAGTATCTGTCACGCGACTCTTTTTGTTTTGTTTATTGCTATCTGATTTTGTGTCTCAAATTTGGCATCATCGGTCATTATTGCCCCCAAGTCGACCGCTTTCGTGTTTCTCTGAATTTCTTGTCTATCTGGCGCATGATATGTAGTCTGTTTAAGTTCCTCATTTCTACCATATCTCAAGAGCTGAAATTTCTCGGTGTTAAAAGTTATATTTTTGGTTTCTGACCATTTGTATATTTTGTTCGTGTCCCTCTGCAAAGCCTCCACTTCATTTACATCGCTGAATTTTCTGCTGATCTTTGTATCGTCCGCAAAGGATGTTATTATACTGTTGCTGATTACTCCACTGTCTAACTCTGTTAGCATGATAATGAATAGGAGTGAGGCCAGTACTGTACCTTGTGGTATTGAGCTGCGTACTTCTGATTCTGATGGTGATACACCTTGAATTTTGACGACCTGTAGACGTTCTCTGAGGAAGTTGTAGATCCATTTTCCCACTTTGCCTGTTATTCCCATATGTTTAATTTTATGTGCTATTATACCATGATCGCATTTGTCGAAAAGCAAAATTGTGTATATGACATTGTTGGTTTTTCGTCGTCGTCGTTGGCCTAGGCAAGCTACGGCTTGGGACCGTAGCGCATCTATCCGGTATAGGTTAACCTGGATGATGTAGCCATAAGCACTGCCGCTGGTTAAGTGCCAACCAGTGATTATCTCACTAGCCGTATTGAGTCCGTTAGGCGAAACTGCGACAGTACCAAGGATGGAAAATATAACCCTTGGATTTCTATTATTTATTTGCAAAATGGACATGGTATTAGATTAAAATAATTATTTGAATATAAATAATTAACTGACAATTGTGATATATAATTAATTATGTTTACATACAATAAAATAATACAGTATACATAAAATTAGTATTAATGTGGTTTACAATTGAATTATGATGGGTAACTAATTTAAAATGAATTTATAGCTATTCCGAAATTCAAGACGGTAAAATTAACATTTATCTTGAAACTAAAATAAGAGTATTCACTACAACATCATAGTTTTCGTTGCCTTCAAATGCATCTAGGATATTGTATAGTGCTTTGCCTCTAAGTTGCGATAGGCATGATCTTCCTGATCGGAATCCGTGCTGATTTTCGTTGAATCTTTGCAGTGTCTCCATGAAATCATAGATTTTCTCTCTGACTATTCTTTCAAATAAATACTTTGGTGAGGTGGGACATCAATGACACTGGTCTATAGTTCTTTGCTTGAGATCTATCCCCTCCTTTATATATAAGGACAATGTTCGCTCTTTTCAAGATGCGTCTCTTTAAAAGCGAAAAATACAACGTCAATCAGGTTTCCGTGTAATACCTCTAGTGGATGTGAATAAACGACTTATTACAAAAATAGTTTATTACTTTAGTAATTTTAACTCTACTGTAATACGAGTAAATCAGAATAGAATAGAAAAAGGAAAATGGAACATCAATGGAATTTTTGAACGATAACAATAGTTATGCGAGACATTGATTTTTAACTTAATACATTTGTGAATTTCACAATTAACACAATCAATTAAGCCAGAATGATTGGAATATTCCTAGTTATAATTCTGGTTACTTATCTTATTCGTACTTAATTGGTATCCTTCCTTTTTGGACGAGAGTAGATGTACCCATTTATCTACCAACCACTTTCTTTATTGTGCGGAAGGATGAACAGCTGGGTTTTGCTGCGCGCCGGCTGCCGTCACCGGGTCTCGAACCCTGGGCCGATGGATTCGTAGTCAGCGACGCTAACCACTACACCACCGAGGCGCATATATATATATATATATAGGTGGGTCGTAGTGAAGTAGGTATACTTAAGTAGCTTTTTCGAGAATGTACTTTCTAGAAAGTACATTTTTTTTGTAATACTTTTACTCTACTTAAGTGCAATCTTGGAGGAAAATTTTGTACTTTAACTTAAGTACAATGTTGCGAAAATCTGAAAAGTACGAAGTGATTATTCAATGTGGGGTATAATCAAAGATAGAGCTTCCGGCCAGAAACCTCGAGACTTCGATCGCAAGATGACTTTCATACGCCAAGAGTTCGAGACGTTGAATAATAACAAAGAACTGTGCTGCCCTATTTGTTGTTCAGTGGTTCAAAGATGCAACGTGTGTATTGAACATGATGGAGGACACTTTGAATAATGATGAATGACAACAATAACATCGCGTTACCTTTTGTTCTCGTTTGGGGGTTTTGGAGGAGACTAAGTCTTTACTGTATTTTATTTTTAGTTGAGCCACACAATTTGAATTTCTTTTAGAATTTTCTTTGTTACAATTTAAGGCGGACTAATTTATACTTCTTATTTTCTTTTGTTCGAAACTGCCTTAACCGCGAAATGTTTTCGCCCAAGGCTTCAAAATACACTAACTCGTACAGCAGGGTTGCCAGACTTTTTTTATCTCATGGGGCCAGATTGAGCATCAAAAAAGGCCAAAGCCGCCAAAAAGGTGCCAAACGCCAAAGGGCAAAAAAGGGGCAGCACTCCGCTAGTAAATTATATGAAAATGCCTTACCATGCAGTTGTAACTAAACATTGGAGTGCATAAAGAGCAAGTTCATTGAAACTACCATGTTTGAGAACACCTTTCCAAAATTTAGCAGCAGCATCAGGAATAGATTCTGCAAAAACTTCCTCTTCTTTCCAGTTGACAAAGTTAATTTTTCTATATTGTGCCTCTATTTGGTCTAAATAATTGGAATTGGGATACATTTGCCAAAAGGGCCAAAACTAGGTTTGGGGCCAAATCAATTTTTCTGGGGCCAAACGCTTTTCAAATGGGCCAATCTGGCAACCCTGTCGTACAGTCGTACTCGCTTTTCTTAACCCGTCTCATTTATGCTGCCTTTGTTTTCAGAAAAGAAAGCCTTGCATTTTTAATAAATATATTAACCCCGTTTCTATCTAGCATCGATTTTATACCAGTTTATTCAGAATTTTTCAAGGGTCATTTTGATTTAACATTTTTTACTTTGACTGCGTTACTCTAATTCGATGTATAGTACAATATCTGTTCGGCTTATAACGTCCTATTCTGCCAAGCGCAGTATACCTGATTATTAGTTCTAAATATATTTTATTCTATGATTTCCATAGTTTTAAATACTACCAACTTTTTACAAAGATGTAATTTAACATTTTAACAATGTAACGAAAATGGAATTTCCCTTTTAATGAACGTTACAAATATTTATAATGCTTGCCATCCTCATTCTTTGTTTGGTCACAAAAGGAAAGCAGAATGGTGGCCCACGTATTCTTTATATAGGCTACTATATAATTTAATTTTTTTTTCTCACCCAGTCTGTGGTTGGATAGTTTGTACAGTATTTTTGTAATTGTTATTTAAAATTATATAGAATTTAAAATGCAATTTAGTTCTCTACCTTACTTCTAAAATAAATGGGTATTTATTGCAAATCTCTCTAAAGAATGAAAATTACAAATCTCTTTCGAAAGGAAAGGCTATTTTATAATTGGGCGCAACCATCTTGCCTCGCACTCGTTCAGTTTAGTTTGCATAAGCAAATCTGTCTCCTGGTTAATTGGTATTAACCATTAACCTCATTACTCTCTCTCTCTCTATATATATATATATATATATATATATACACACTGTATATATATTAAATGATAAACTATAGAGTATCGATGACGCCATAGAAGAACTAATTGAGAAGCATACAGGAAAAGAAGAAGACCACGCGAAAGAAGCGCTAAAGGTTAACGCACATTACTTCTATAATTTTGCAAAAAGGAAGTTCAAAAACCATGCGACTATCGGACCTCTGAAAAACGAGAACAGTGTTTTATCTGATGATCTAACAGAAGTATATTAAATATTAAGAGCTCAGTACGAATCATCTTTCAGTATCCTAAAAACTGACGAACTGATATGCGATAGAAACGCGTTCTTTGAAGAAGAACTACAAGGGGAAAGCATAACGGACTTCGACTTTACGACAGATGATATTACACAAGCTATAGGGAAACTAAAAGCACACTCAGCGGCAGGACGGGATAAATGGAGTACCACACTGATTAAAAACTGCAAGAATGCAATCGCTGAGCCCCTATATTCGATATGGAGACGAACACGAGACATGGGAGAAATACCGAGCATCCTGAAGAGCAACGAACAGTCCCAATATATAAAGGAGGAGATCGATCCGAGGCCAAAAACTATAGGCCAGTGTCGCTGACATCTCATCTCACTAAAATATTTGAGAGAATAGTTAAACAAAAAATCTATGACTTTTTGGAAACTCAGAAAAAATTCAATGATAACCAACATGGGTTTCGGTCAGGCAGATCATGCCTATCACAATTAAAGGAACACTACAACAACATTATTGATGCAACTTGAAAGTAATGAAAACTATGATGTAATATACACAGACTTTGCCAAAGCGTTCGACAAGTTTGACCATGGAATCATAATACATGAACTGAAATATATGGGAATAACCGGAAAAGTAGGGAAATGGATATATAATTTCTTTAGTGAGCGGCGGCAAGTCAGTACAGTACAAGGAGTATCTTCATCAGAATCAGTGGTCCTCAGCTCAGTACCACAAGGAACAGTATTAGTTCCACTACTCTTCATAATCATGCTAACTGATATAGATGATGTTACCAGAGACAACACAGTAACTTCCTTTGCCGATGACACAAAGATCAGTAGAAAAATAAGAAACCCAGAAGATATAGGATTTCTACAAACCGACATGAACAGAATCTACAAGTGGACGGAAAACAACAATATGAAATTTAACACTGAGAAATTTCAGCTGTTACGGTACGGAAAAAGAGAGGACCTAAAATCCATAGAATATTATACCTCAAATGGACATGAAATTCAGAGAAATTCTAGATCAAAAGATTTAAGGGTTGTAATGACTGATGATGCGAAATTTGAAACACAAAATAAGATAGCAGTAAACAGAGCAAAGAGAATAACTGGGCCGATACTGAGAATCTTTAAACGAAGGGATAGGACTATAATGATTCCTCTACTGAAAATACTAATCATACGCAAACTGGAATACTGCTCGGTCCTAACATCCCCATATGAAAAAGAAGACATTAGACAGCTAGAAGGGAGTTAGAGAAGCTTCACAGCCAAGATCAATGGGTGCAAAGAACTAAATTACTGGGAAAGGTTACGCGAACTAAACCTATATTCACTGGAAAGGAGAAGAGAGAGAGACATCATTATTTACACTTGGAAAATAATGGAGAAACTAGTCCCTAATCTTACTCTGAACCTTGTAACTCCCCAAACAACGGTGGAAAGTAGAAAAGGAAGACTGTGTCGTGTTCCCAAATTAAAGGCGAGACAGGGAACATCCTTAACCCTGAAAGAAAGTAATTTTGTTGTGAGAGGACCAAAACTGTTTAATCACCTGCCCAAAGACCTAAGGAACATGAATGGTGTTGCAGTGGACATCTTCAAAAGAAGATTAGATGACTGGCTCAGAACAATCCCCGATGAGCCGGGCGTACCTGGGTATGTGAGGTGGGGCGTACAAGAAACCAACTCACTACTTCACCAGGCCAACTTTGGTGAGGTGGGACATCAATGACACTGGTCTATAGTTCTTTGCTTCTATCCCCTCCTTTATATATAAGGACAATGTTCGCTCTTTTCAAGATGCTCGTGTGTATATATATATATATATATATATATATATATATACACACACAGTTTTTATACACACACACACACCTGTTTGCGTCTCTTCAAGAGCGAAAAATACAACGTCAATCAGGTTTCCGTGTAATACCTCTAGTGGATGTGAATAAACGACTTATTCCAAAAATAGTTTATTACTTTAGTAATTTTAACTCTACTGTAATACGAGTAAATCAGAATAGAATAGAAAAAGGAAAATGGAACATTAATGGAATTTTTGAACGATAACAATAGTTATGTGAGACATTGATTTTTAACTTAATACATTTGTGAATTTCACAATTAACACAATCAATTAAGCCAGAATGATTAGAATATTCCTAGTTATAATTCTGGTTACTTATCTTATTCGTACTTAATTGGTATCCTTCCTTTTTGGACGAGAGTAGATGTACCCAGTTATCTACCAACCACTTTCTTTATTGTGCGGAAGGATGAACAGCTGGGTTTTGCTGCGCGCCGGCTGCCGTCACCGGGTCTCGAACCCTGGGCCGATGGATTCGTAGTCAGCGACGCTAACCACTACACCACCGAGGCGCACACATATATATATATATATATATATATATATATATATATAGGTGGGTCGTAGTGAAGTAGATATACTTAAGTAGTTTTTTTCGAGAATGTACTTTCTAGAAAGTACATTTTTTTGTAATACTTTTACCCTAACTTAAGTGCAATTGTAAATGGAGAAAGATCTACAGAAAAAGAAGTGATTAGTGGAGTGCCGCAAGGTACAGTACTGGTACCAATTCTATTCATTATAATGCTAAACAATATAAACTGTAACCTAGAAAGCTCTCTCCTGTCATTCGCGCATGATACCAGAATACTGAGACCAATTGCAAAAAAAGAAAACTGTGCAAAGCTACAAAAAGATCTACAAACTATATACGAGGTGTGATCAAAAAGTTTGGTAAATAGTCCCGCGACTAATGGACGCGTGTCACTAGGTGATGTCATTGTGTACGGCTGATGACGTCACCTTGGTCACTTGCCAGATGCCAACAAACACCATTCAATTCGCACCAGTGCGCCGTGGCATTTCTTTGTGTGAGGATGTTTTTGTGGCGTCTGGCGATTTTACAGAAAATGTCGAAATTTGAGCAACGTGCAAACATCAAATTTTGTTTTAAACTTGGTAAGACGGCTACAGAAACGCACGGAATGCTTGCAGCTGTCTACGGAGATGAAGTTGTTACAAACAAGACTGTTTGCAAGTGGTTTGGAAGGTTTCGAGAACGAAATGAGTCTTTGGAAGATGATGAAAGAAGTGGTCGTCCGTCCGTCTTGTTTGTAACAACTTCATCTTACCGATTAGGTACAATCAGTGTCTCTACATCTGGAGCAGAAAGGACATTTAGTAAACTGAAACTAATTAAATGCTAACTGAGATCGACAATGGGTGAAGATTGTTTATCTACTCTTGCCCTGATTAGTATTGAGAGGGACCTAGCAGAAACCCTCGATTCCAATAAAGTTATCACTAGTTTTAGCAGAGTGAGGAAAAGAAAATGTTTACTATAAATTGTCATTTGTAAATCTGCAATGTGTGAACATATTGTTGCAATGCATTATGCATATAGATAAAAAACAAGGATACATATTACGACTATCAGTAACCATTATGACGATAATGACATGATATAAATAAAACATTTCATTATTTTATTATAACGTCTGTGAGTGTAAGCAATTTCGAAATATATTAATAAAACAACTTTTCCAAACTCCACTATTAACGTTCTGCGCCTGGGTGCTCCCTCAGTCACCCATTCTATTTGGGGAAACTATTTAAGTCTTTGCCCCTCCCTGAAATAATCCTTAGACTCGCCACTGGAAAGCATGTGAAAGAGATTTCAAGGTATAAATGGCTTTTATGGATGTTGAGAAAGTGTACGATACAGTGAATAGGGATGCATTGTGGCAGGTCTTGCGTATATATAGATTTGACGGTGGAGTCATGAATATGGTGAGGAGTTTCTATGATGGAAGTAGTGCCTATGCATCTTTATGCGTCTCGATGGTGTAGTGGTTAGCATCGCTGACTTCGAATCCATCAGCCCCGGGATCAAGACCCAGTGACTGCTGGCGGCGCGCAGCAAAACCCAACTGTTCATCATTCCACACAATAAAATTGTTTGGTAGATAAATGGGTACCCTAGTGCAGCGGTTCTCAATAGGGGGTCCATGAGTTGTGTTTAAGGGGTCCGTGAGTTGACTAGATTATATTCAGTAAAAGAATTTTTTCCCCTTTTTTTTTTGTGGTGGCTAATTTTGACCTCTAACCGATAACATTTTGGATAAGCATTATGAAGGAATATCCTTCATTGAGTGATCAAGCTCTTAAACTTTTGCTGTCATTCTCATCGACTTATTTGTGCGAAGCAGGATTTTCGGCTATGAGTTCAGTATAAACAAAAAATAGAAATCGACTCCGCCTTGATGCATGTATGCGACTTGCACTTTTAAACTCCATTGAACCCACACTGGATATATTAACAAAAAAAGTTCAAGAACAAAAATCGCATTATTTTTTTTTATATATAATGTAGCTACAAGTGTATCTTATTTTTCGTTTATGTTTTCAAGTACAATAAAGTGAAGTTTCTATAATTGTTTTTTTTTTACGACCATCTTATGTTTCCAATTCATGAACTGAGTTTTTGGCACAAATGAGCCCCTTCCCTGTTTTCATGCTGTTTTTTTTTTATGTAAACAGAACAGCGGTAAGTTTTACTCATTTTTATTACATTTTTACTCCGACTTTGAAGTATAAATCAAAACTAAAAAACTATACTAATCTAGATACCTCAATTTGTCTATATGCTACTTAATCATAATGCAAAAGATAATTTTTGGGAAGGGGGTCTCAAAAATATAAAAATTTTGATAAGGGGTCTGCAGTACAAAAAAGGTTGAGGAACCCTGCCCTAGTGGTTAAGACGCTAGGCTGTTGGTGGGCGTGGTTTGGATTCCAGGTTAAATTGTAGGTCTAAGGTGTAGTGACAAGCTTGACCTGAATGAATGAACAATTCGGGGGGGAAGTAAAACCAAGGTTCCCGTGAAGGGTCTTTGTCAATTCCTTCATCGGGCGCGTCCCCAGGTAGCGGATAGGGGAGCTCCCCGCTGGGGAGTGGCGTTACGCCCGTGGACAAAAACTAACAGGGTAGGTTCGGAAACCTTAAGGTGGCAGCCCCACCACCGGACTCGACTGCTGTGGGTTAATCACCTGCACAACCTAAACGCTACGATTACAGAAACTGAAACTGTGCAAAACCGGACGGATATAACGTCGACGAACTTTGGCATGAAATGTCGGACACGAATTGGATGCTGGAATATACGAACTATGTACGAGGCATTGAGGCTTAAGCAAATTGCAAGAGAGGCTGAGAGATATAGATGGGTGGCGGTCCTGGGATTGGGCGAAACGAGATGGCCAGGAGACGGAGAAGTACGAGTGGGACCATGCCAGAAACTACTGTACTCCGGAAGACCAAATAGAGAAGAACATTGAGAAGGCGTGGGCATATTGCTCACAGGAGAGGTGGAGAAAAGTTTATTGGAATGAGAGCCAACATCTTCGAGAATAATAAGAGTAAGATTTAAAACGAAGGCTAGACCCATAACAATTATTCAATGTTATACGCCTACAGAACAAGCGGGGGATGAGCAGAAGGAAGAGTTCTATGAACAGCTCACTACAGTTTTTGGGGGAGTTAAGAGAAAAGACATTGTTATCCTGATGGGAGACTTCAACGCAAAGGTGGGGAGAGACAACAAAGACGGAGTATGTAATGGGCAAGTATGGTATAGGAGTAATGAATGGAAATGGTGAATTACTCACAGATTTCTGTGGAGAGTAGGAGCTTGTGATTGGTGGTAGGAAGAAGTAGAGAGGATCGCTGATGGATGTGCGAAATAGAAGAGGAGCAGATGTAGCAAGCGATCATCATCTAGTGATAGCTGAGGTAAAATTGAGACTGGCAAAAGCCAAGGAAAGAGTCGAGAGAGGAAGGAGACGGTCTGACGTAAATAGGCTCGCAAGAAGGGAGGTCAAAGAGGAATACAAATTGGCTGTGAGAAATAGATTTGCTATTCGCCAGGATCAAGATGAGGAAGTCTTGACACATGAAGAAAATGAAGAGGATAGAATAAAAAGAGTGGAAAGAAAGTGGGTGAGATTTAGAGAGACCTTACGAAAGAGATCTTACGAAAATCTGCAGAGGAGACAATCGGTTTCAGAAAGGAGGAAAGAGAGTGGATGACTGAGGACACATGAAATGCGGTAGAAGAAAGAAGGAAAGCAAAAGAAAGAATGAACAGATGTGAAAACGTGTCAAACAGGATGGAGTTGGGGGAGAATTGGTAACAACTGAATCGAGAGGTCAAAAGAAGGGCCAGAAACGATAAGAGACAATTTGTGAACGAGATGGCGCAACAGGCAGAGAGAGCAGCGCGGAGAGGAGATATGAGGGAATTATAAAAACGAAAACACTGACAGGGAGAAATTATAGAGAGACAAGTAAAATCAAAGGATGGAACCAGTGGCGGATTTAGGGGGGGGCCGAGTAGGCCATGGCCTACGGCCCCGCGCCTGTGAGGGCCCCGCGCCCTCACATATAATTATAATGTTGGATTCCACTATAAATAATACAATTGATTAATGATTAGTGATAATTATGGTATCACTCTCTTTGCTGGCGGGAGTTTTTCTATTCAGGCCGCTGTGGAGTGCACATGTGTGTGTGTTTAGTGGTAAGTAATGGTAAAAGTCGTATCTCGAAAAAGTCGCCAGTCATAAATGGGGATGGGGGAGTTTTAGTCAGCTTTATAATAACATAAATAAGTTGAAAAATGTTAAATTATGTAATTAATTTTTTTATATGAAACGTACTTAGGCTAGGTTAGGTCAGTTTAGCTTAGATTTCATAATAAATACATTTTATACATATTTAAGGAAAAGTCGCCACTGGTGGGGGCTGGCGACTTTTCCCATAAAGCGACTTTTTCACCCGAACAACTGTTTAGTGTCTGTATTTAATTAATTAATTAAACTGTATTAATTAATACTAAACCGAGGGTCAAGTGTAAATAGTTTGTTTTTATGTTTTTATGTTTCAGGATAAGGCAGTGAGGCTGCACTGAGGCACAATGGAGAAATCAACAAGTCGTGATCAAGGGAGGAAGTATAAAGCTGGCTCTGTTAACGACAAGAAAAGGCAGACGTAAACCAAAGAGTAAAAAAACTACCAAAAATAACTCAATGGTTGACATATCCAACAGTATCTGAATCTGCAAAATCACAAACTCAAACTGAATCCGGTCAAACTGAATCTGAATCAGTAGAGACACCAATTACGCCTGAAACAACTGGAGAAGCCACAACTAGTACTGAACCTAGTGTAGTTAGCGCAATTGAACCTGAACACAGTGACAGTGAGGAGACACAAGAGGAAGTGAAAGTTATGAATACCGGTACTGAAATCCATTCCAAGAGATTCACCTGAAAGTGCTCCTTCATCAGGTGGTGAAAAGGCTGCAAAAAGTCCTGAACTAGAAATGTATGAGATAATTCACAGACATGACATGGTAGAAACATTTGCTAATGTTGAAATTGTATTACGACTCTATCTCTGCATGTTTGTCACAAACTGCACTGGGGAGCGATCATTCTCCAAGATGAAACTAGTCAAGAATTATCTAAGAAACACCATGGGCAGGACCGTTTGTCTTCACTCACCCTGTTGAGCATTGAGCATGAGAAATTAAGGGTGCTTGATTTTACTGATGTCATCAAACAGTTTGCAAGTAAGAAGGCTAGAAAAAAATCTTTTTTGACTGAGAAATAGTTAAGTGTACCGTACAAATTGCCTGCAATAAACAAAACCCACTCATTGCATCATTTGCATGTCAGTCAAGTGGTATTCTCTTTAGTTAATGGTGTATTATTATAGTTATTTTTTGTTAATGGTGTATTATTATAGTTATTTTTTATTGTTAAGCTTCAAAAAAACAAATGTGTAATGTTCAACTATGAAATGGTCATTTGGCTAATTAATTTTCAATAAATTGAATATTATTTAAAAAGTAAATTTATTTTAACGCTTCGCTCGCCCATTGATTTGAGGGACCCGTAAGGTCACCACTGGGGGATGGGGGTGTAAATCTTAATTTCAGTTAATTAAGCTAGCTTTGCGTAGTTTGGGGCCCCGCACTCCAACCGGCCTAGGGCCCCGCGCACCTTAAATCCGCCACTGGATGGAACTATATTGACTGAGGAGATGCAACAATTGGAAAGGTGGAAAGAGCATTTTAGAGAAGTTTTGAATAGAACTAGACCCGAGGAGTTAATTCAAGAAGAGGCGAGAGGGAACCAGGAGCTTAACATAGATGTTAGAGCACCAGGTAAGGCTGAAATCCGGAGGGCTATCAAGAAGTTAAAAGAAGCAAAGGCGTCAGGGATGGATGGTGTAGAGGCAGAACTGTTGAAGGTGGACCCAGGGAAGATGTCAGACGAATTACATGGACTCTTCGGTATAATATGGGAAACCGAGAAGTTTCCCAAGGAATGGAGAGGGGGTTTGCTGGTAAAAATACCAAAGAAAGGAGATCTATCGCGTTGTGACAACTGGAGGAGAATCACACTGTTGTCTATATCTAGTAAGGTGCTGACCAAAGCTGGGCACAAACCGTTAATCCGTTAATCGTTAATTAACGAAGTTAACTTTTTCGTTAACGATTTAACTTTTAAGTTAACTTTGAAAATCATTATCGGACTAATTAACTTCCGTTACATTTAACTTCCGTTAACTCAAGTCCGTTAACCCGAAAAATTCATAAATAAACGTTTAAAAGTTTCTATTATTTTCAGTGCTGAGCAGGTGCGCAATTAATCCGCCACTGTTAATAGTGATGAGCGAATTTCCATTTTCGCAGTGCAAAATCAGGCGATATATTTGTTTCCGTCGCCACAATTTGTCTTACCAAATATGGTAGTTATTTATGGCATTGGTTTGAGCAAAACATGGTCGACTGTAAAATCAGGCGGAAAGATTTGCCATTTGAGTTGAATGCTTCAACTTCTTTCAAGAAATATCACGAGCATTTTAAGGCACTTTCAATAATATATATGTAACAATTACAACAAATAACTACATTCGTTTCATTTGCAGTCTGTCTCTTGCGCAACATGTTTGTGCTAGTGAATATTTAAAAATAATCGTTGTCAAGTAAGTCATGTATATTTTAATATGTTATAATGTTATAATGTTATAATGTTATAATGTTTCAGACCAACAAAGACCCTAGGATCCACTCATGGCTGGTCTACCTAACTGTGTTCGTGTATTGTGTATGTCCTCCGTGGTGGCGGAAGGGACCTACAATTTTACGTGGGTTCCGAACCACAAGAACATAAGAAATTTATGTAAAAACTGCCGGTAAATTGGCAACGACCAATTTTTACGAAACTAAATAATTATCAATTTAAAACTAATTAATTATCGATTTAAAACTAAAGATAGAATCTCTGATCCAGAGGATCAAGTCATAATAGACTACTATCCACAAATATGTTACACTCTATATCTATTTATAAAGGACATGCAAATATATCGGATCCAAAGAATCCAGTCAATTTCATTACGGTATCCATCAAGTCACGGTCCATATCGATAGCGGACCAAGTCAAAATTTACAATCATATACATTACAATATATACACTTACGAGAAAAAGAGTAGGTGTGGCTGTAAAGACTGTACAGTAATGTAGAAATGTGTGTGCACCCATTTTGGGTCTCCCATTTAAAGGTGTTTGTGGGGCAAGTGAAGATCATGAGTTTTTCAATACCTCACAGTACTATGGGGGGCACCGCTCGGCAGAGGAATCTCTTTAAATGGGTGTGTAAGGACAGAGAGTATCCCCTAACCCAAGACTGCCTCCCTATATCCCACAACACTTGTCTTGAGCTGTGGATCTATCCCCAGAAAGCCTTAATTTTACTACCTTAAACTATACCCTTTCTATCAACATATGCGTCTAATCGATTTTTAAACATGTTTATAGACGTGCTACTAATTACTTCTACCGGCAAACTATTCCAGCTATTTACTATTCTATGCGTAAAAAAGTTTTTCGCAACTGCTGTCTCGAACCTTCTACTTGTCAACTTACCCCTTATTTCTAGTCCTATTATATTGAGATATTTCGAAAAAGCTATCTCTATCTACGTTATCGAACCCATTCATAATTTTGAAAACCTGGATTAGATCACCCCTTAACCTCCTGGTCTCGAGTGTTGTCAATTTTAACTCCTTAAGCCTATCCTCGTACGACTTTGACCTAAGCGACGGAATCATCTTAGTTGCTCGTCTTTGAACTCTTTCGATTTGTCTATATCTTTGCGCATATACGGATTCCAAATTGGACCGCGTACTCCAAATGGGGTCTAACTAATGATTTATAAAGTGGAACTATAATATCGCTCGATTTGTACTCAAAATTTCGAGCTATAAAACCTAACACTTTGTTCGCCTTATTGACCGCTGCTGTACTTTGTTTCGCTACTTTTAAATCACCAGTGACTATAACTCCTAAATCTTTTTCCTGCTCTACGCTTGTTAAATCTTTCCCTGACATACTATACGCAAATTTACCGTTACGCGAACCTATATGCAAAATTTTGCACTTATCCACGTTAAATCTCATTTGCCATGTGACTGACCAATCAACGATTTTATTCAGATCTTCCTGAATTTTACCTCTATCTTCGTCATTAATCGCCCTACCACCCAGCTTCGTGTCATCCGCAAACTTTGAAACTGTACTGACTAGGCCGACATCTAAATCGTTAATATATATAAGAAAAAGCAAGGTGACCAATACAGAACCCTGAGGAACGCCACTCGCTACATTAGCCCAGCACGACTCCGCTCCATCAACGAACACCCTCTGTTTCCTGCCTCGCAACCACTCTTCTAGCCAATTTATTACTACACCCCTGATTCCATGAGCCTTAGTTTTTTCAATGAGTCTTTTGTGCGGCACGGTGTCAAACGCTTTTTGAAAATCTAAATACACTACATCAACCGCCCGATGTCTATCGTAATCGTCAACCACGCTTTGAAAAATTCTAAAAGATTAGTTAAGCAAGATTTGTTTCGCCTAAATCCGTGCTGCGTATTTCTAAAAAGTTTATGGTATTCTAAGTGTTCGACTATACGATCCCTAATTATTGATTCCAAAGCTTACCTACAACAGACGTAAACTGATTGGCCTATAATTTCCCGCCGCACCTTTATCGCCTTTCTTAAAGATAGGTGTTACGTTTGCTAACTTGAAATTATCTGGTACGCACCCTCAGAAATAGACGCATTAAAAATCTTTGTTAGCGGCACAACAATGCTATCTTTTAATTCTTTTAGTTGTATGGGATATATGGAATCCGGACCCGGTGATTTACGCGTTTTCATTTTATCAATATAGCGCATTACTTCCCCTTCACTAACGACAATATTATCCAAAATATTACCATTATCAAAAGGTATTATGTCTATGACCGTAGGGATATTCGTTACATCTTCTATAGTAAAAACTGACGTAAAAAATTCGTTTAGCAAGGTAGCCATTTCCTTGTTTTCAGAGACTAGATCTCCATTTACATTTTTTAATGGACCTAAGACACTTTTTACTGGATTTCTATTATTGACGTATTGAAAGAATCGCTTGGGGTTTTCTTTACCGTCACGAGCTATGGAGATTTCAAATTCGCGTTATTAGTAGTCTCCTTGATACATTTCAAGAACCATAAAACTGATCAGGTAAGATTTCAATTCTCATGTCACGATGACATAAATTAAGTCAATTGATGTCTTCAATGGGAGCGTTTTCACCTTAACCCTTTATGTCCTGGCGGTACTTCTAGGTACCACATCTTTAAAATCTCCATATTATTTTCTACCCGGTTGATCCTGCCGGTACTTTCAAGTCTCAATGTGAATTAGTTTCTTTATGAGATAATAGATGGCGTTGAGAAGTAATGTGAGCGTGTGGCGCCAGAGGCTGTTTACTCTTTAGTATCTCTGCTGTGAAGACCGAAGAAAATTTCAGTGCAATTACTTCCCGAAAACTTTGATATGCTAATTTTCATGAAGGGCAACATGCATCTCATGGACAAAATGGAGAACGAGAAGAAGAGGGAAAATTAAATTATATATATATATAATATATTGTTTTTCATTTTTTTTATAATAAAAGTTAACGTTAACGGTTTATCGGTAACTTCCGTTACATGTTTAACGAATTAACGGATTAACGATTAACGAAGTTAACTTTTTGGTTAACGGATTAGCGGTTAACGAAGTTAACTTTTTGGTTAACGGTGCCCACCACTGGTGCTGACCCATATTATTTTGGATAGAATAAGGAGGGAGGTAGATGCTAGGCTAAGAAGAGAACAGGCAGGATTTAGAGACCCGATCCTGTGCCGATCAGATCAATACACTGAGAATTATTGTGGAGCAGAGCTTGGAATGACAGCCCAGCCTGTATTTGGTGTTTGTAGACTTTGAGAAAGCTTTTGATAGTGTGGATAGAGACTATGGATAGTGATGGAAAACTATGGAGTACCGGAGAAGATTATTAATGTTGTTAAAGAATCATACAGAGGATTTTCTTGCAGAGTGGAACATAACGGGAAGTTTACTTGGCCTTTTGAGGTGACAACAGGAGTGAGGCAGGGTTGTCTGTTGTAACCAGTGATATTTTTGTTAATGATGGATACTTTAATGAGGAGAGTGGTTGAGGGAGGTAGGAGAGGTATTGGTTGGGGATTGCTGGATGGTTTGGAGGACTTGGACTATGCCGACAATTTGTGCCTTTTGTCACAGAGGCGTGAGGATATGAAACGAAGCTGGAGGAGCTGGGGAGAGAGGGAAGAAAGTCAGGATTAGAAATTAATAAATAAAAAACTAAGACAATGAGATTAAAGGGCAGAGATGGAGCCTTGAGAGTTGGAGAGGCTGAGCTGGGAGAGGTTGACGAGTTTGTCTACTTGGGTAGTGTAGTGGCAAAGGATGGAGGAGAGGAGGATGATGTTAGAAGGTTCACTAAGGCTGCAGGTACTTTTGAGCTGCTAAACCCAGTATGGAGATCAAACCAGTTGTCGAGGAGAGTTAAAATAAAAATATTTAACCCTGTATGGTAGCGAATCATGGAAGGTAACAAAAAAATTGACAGGGAAGGTGCAAGTGTTTGTGAATCGATGTCTCATAAGGATTATGGGAATTAGATGGCCGGATAGAATTTCAAATGAAAGACTATGGCAGATCACAAATCAGGAAAGGACAGAAGAGCAAATTAGGAGAAGGAAGTGGAGATGGGTTGGACATGCTTTGAGGAGAGAAGAGGGAGAAATAAATAGCTAAGACGACTTTGGAATGGAAACCGCGAGGAAGAAAGAAGAGGGGAAGACCGGTGATAACTTGGAGGATATCCTTACTGATGGAAACTAAGAGAATTGGAAGAAACTGGCCAGAAGTCAAAGCCCAAGCAGTCAACCGTACCTGATGGCGAAGCACAGTTGACGCCCTATGCTCCACGTAGGAGTGAAGAGGACATAAGTAAGTAAAACCAAGGTTAACCAAGGTTATGTGTGAGAGTAAATAAAGAACTGAGTGAATGGTTTGATATAAGTGTTAGTGTAGGTCAAGGATATATGATGTCTCCGTGGCTGTTCATTGAGAGAGGTGAAAGTGCGACTGCTGGTAAGAGGACTGAATCTGGTGTGTGATGGGAATAGGTGGGACTTGTCGAATATGTTGTATGAGGATGATGCTGTGCTATTTGTTCAGAATGAGTGTGCTTTGCAAGTGGTTTTTAAGTTTTGTGGCGGTGTGAAAGAAGATCGTTGAAAGGGATGTGTGTAAGAACAAGTTATTAATTGTGGAGAGAGAGGGAAATTTGGACTGTGATGTGATGGGAAATAGTGAAACACTACAGATAGTAGAGTCTTCTAAGTATTACAGGAGTTACAGGCTACCAAAGACACGAGGACCTACTCTAGGGTAACCAAAGAAGGAAGATAAAGAAGTGAATAGTTATAGAAAATTACAAGTACTAGTCTTACATCATGCAAAAATCTATTCAAACAGTCTTCACACAATGCATACACATTACCGTGTACGCAAACATGAAAATTTGAGGTGGTAAGAAGTAGAAGACAAAACAGGATAGCGCGAAACACTAAATTACACAATCTAATCCACACCATGCATTTTTTTCTTTACAGATTTTTTTATTTATTTATTTATTTATTTAATTATTTATTAAGTAGAAGAGGCATAGTTCCACGATAGCATCGTTTCAACGAAACATCATTTACTCTCTGCATCTGCCCTTTCCCTGCTCAACCCAACTCCAATTATGGATCAGAACTCGATTTGCGAAAAGTATCTATCTGTTTTTAAACACATTAACCGATGTACTACCTACTATCTGCGTTAGAAAACTAGTCCAAAAATTTGTGATATTATATAAAGTTTTGCGCTGTCGCCCAAAAATCTCTGACCAGAGAAGTACTCCAACTGATCTTTTTCGGCGTCTCACCTACACTGAGCGTGAGCAGTCGAGCATGCACTCAAACACAAGATTCTCTCCCTATTCCTCACTACACATACACGCATCTTACACACTACAACATCTCGTAAAAATTTAAAATGGCATCGTTTTTTTTAAGATCCTTCGAGCCCCCTGGGGAGGGAACCATAAACGTCCCAACTTCTGGCTCCCCCGCTACCGATATTGGGAATGCAGACCCAGGCAGCGGGGCTTGTTCTGTTACTACCCATTCGAGATGCCCTAGACCTCTGCCTAACTCTTTTCATAAACTTCTGCAACATCCGTGACCTTTCCTCAAATTTCCAGCTTCTGTCCTGTCACCCACTCTCTTCCTTTTATTCGTCAATGATTTTACTGTATGTCGCATTTCCTGTGCTTTCGATTCCTATGCCGATGATTCCACCCTTCACTCCCTTTACAAAGCGTCCCTCTCAACAGTCACTCCATGCTTTGCTACACATTCTGACTTTCCTATTTTCCAGTGTTGTTTAGATGGTTACTGGGTTCAGTTTGAAGCTTGGTAACAGTTTTGCGATCATTTTCCATATATAAATTATGGTGTATCCCTCTCTTCTTTCCAGCGAATATAGATTTAATTTACCTAGTCTTTCACTAGTTTAGTGCTTTGCAGCCATCAATTTTGGCTGTAAAATTTCTTTGGATTTCTAGTTTAATTTCTTTTTTGTATGGAGAATCACTATATTCTCTTCCCCCTTTACGAAGGTTCTCAGTAGCTGTCCCTTAACTCTTTTTGAAGGTTCTCAGTAACTGTCCCTTAACTCTTTTTGCTTTGTTTATAGCTCTCTGATTCTATGTTTCAAATTTGGCATCATCGGTCATTATTACTCCAAAATCTTTCGCTTTCGTGCTTCTCTGAATTTCCTGTCTATCTTGGCCATAGAGTGCTGTCTATTTAAATTCTTCATTTCTTCCATATCTCAAGAGCTGAAATTTCTCGGTGTTAAAAGTCAGTTATTGTCTTCTGATCATTTGTATATTCTGTTTTTGTCCCTCTGTTGGGCTTCCACATTTTCTGTATTTTCGATTTTTCTGTTTATCTTTGTATCGTCAGCAAATGTTGCTATGCCGTTGTCATCTACTTCATTGTCTATGCCTGTCAGCATGATAATGAACAGGAGTGGAACTAGTACTGTCCCTTGTGGAAATGAGCTGCGTACTTCCGCTTCTAATGATGATATACCTTGGATTTTTAGGACTTGCTGACGTTCCCTGAGAAAGTTGTAGATCCATTTACCCACTTTGCCTGTTATTCCCGTTTCATTTTATGTGCCATGATCACACTTATCGAATGTTTTAGCAAAATCCATGTACATTACATCGTGGTTATCTTTGCTCTCAAGTACGTCTATGATATTGTTATAGTGCTCTATTAGTTGTGATAAGCACGATCTTCCTGATCGGAATCAGTGCTGGTTCTCATTGAATCTTTCCGGTCTCAAAAAATTCCCTCTGACTATTCTTTCAAATTTTTTGGCGAGATGTGATATCAGTGACACTGATTTATAGTTCTTTGCTAGAGACCTATCTCCCGCTTTATATATATATATATATATTAGGGTGGTCCACAGAATGGGGTAAAAAAATCGAAGTTCAATTTTCGTTCCTCCCAGGCTATAATCTGGTTCCTTTTAGCTAAAAAATATTTCATGTAAAATTTAAGGCAAATCGAATAACTTTTAGGGGCGGCTCAAAGCTGTTTTTTGTATACCATTATGCCCTTTATTAATATAGTGAATAATTAAAAGAAACATTATTTACAGATACATTAACTAATGATTATTTTTCTTTCAGATAGATTTATTAAATTTACAGGTTTTGCAATGTCAAATAATGTACATTTTACTTAATGAAAAAGTCAGAGGAAACAATCACTGGAGCCAAGCTGCCTTCCGTGGCCAGGTCCTCCGCATGTTCCTCCACCATCATCAAGTCTTGAAGGAGATCAAACCTAGTTCAGAAGCTGTTTTTGAAGAATTGCGTCTCTTCTGGGAAGAGCCCGAATCCCTACTCAAAGGAAAGACCACATTCTTCACAAAATTCAGGCTCTACACTTGGAGTGGAAAGCGATTAAGAAGAATGCTGGGAGGAAAAGCAACTCTCAGTTAGAAAAAGAGAAAACCTTTCAGGAAGAAATGGAGAACCTATTTGATGTCGCCCATGCTGATGCCTTTACCTTAATCAAAAATGAAGACCGGCAGTTCTTGATCCAACAAAGGAAAGCAGGACGAGTGGGATCAATGGTCTCTGCAGGTATGGTGACTGACAAGGCAGAAAAGAGAGCTGCTGAGAAGCAAATGAAATTGGTAAATAGGAAGCAGAAAGCTGAAGAAGAAAAATATGCTGCTTCACAGGAAGTTATGCTAGATCAGGGAAGTTCTTCTTCCGAGTCTTTATGTGAGTCAGAAAGAGAAGATGAAGATTACCTTATTAATCTCCCATCTACCAGCGGACCAACTCCACCAAAGAAAAAGGCAGCAAAGAATATTATATCTCCTGAATTGGCTGCTGCTCTGGACAGGACTGGCATCAGTGACAGGAGGGCCACCTTTGTATTAGTTGAAACTGCATCTAGCCTTGGTCAAGATCTTTCAGAGGTGAACATCTCTCGTTCTTCAATCAAAAGGCACTGAGAGAGGCATCGAAGGCAAATAACCCATGCCATTAAAGCTAACTTTAGTCCAAGTATTTCGATTGTCCACTGGGATGGGAAGTTGATCCCTAATCTACTTGCCAAGAATGAAAAGGTAGACAGACTCCCAGTCCTTGTCTCTTCAGTTGAATCAGGTGATTCAAAACTGCTTGGTGTTCCCAAACTACCAAGTGGAACAGGGGAAGCTCAATCAGCTGCAGTGTATAATCTTCTTTCCGAATGGAACATAGATAAGTCAATAATCGGAATGTTATCAGATACTACAGCATCAAATACAGGAACAAACAGGGGAGCATGCGTTCTTCTGGAACAGAAACTTGGTCGACCACTCTTCTATTTTGCCTGTAGGCATCATTGCATGGAAGTCATGTATGGAGGAGTGTTTGAAACAGTCCATGGTTCATCTTCTGCCCCTGAGCCACTTTTGTTCAAAAGGTTCCAATCTATGTGGGACTACATTGATTTAAAAACCTTCTCTACATCACAGGATGATGAGATGAAGGAGCAAGTTGATCCTTTCAGAAATGAAATAATTGCCTTTGCCAAAGAACATCTGGCCACTGGAAATTTTCGAGATGACTATAAAGAGTTTTTGGAACTTTCTTTGATCTTTCTTGGTGAAAAAATTAAAAGTTACACATTCAAACGTCCTGCTGGCACGCACTATGCAAGGTGGATGGCTAAAGTTATCTATGCCATCAAAATGTGGCTTTTTCGAAATCAAATCACCCTGACTCCTCGAGAGAAGGAGGACCTGAAAACCCTTACCCTTTTTGGAGTCCTAATCTACTTAAAAAGCTGGATCACTGCTCCTATTCCATCACAAGCTCCGAAGAATGATCTGGATCTTATCCAAAAGTTAAAGGACTATCATGACCAGAAAGTGGCCAAAGCAGCTCTCAAGAAATTTGAAAACCACCTATGGTACTTATCAAAAGAGCTGGTGGCCCTTGCTCTCTTCGATCAAACTGTTGCACCAGACACCAAGGGAATCATGGTCCAGTGTATGAGGGAAAAGGAGGGTCATTAGACTTCTCAAAGAGAAGAAGACTCAAGGAATGCAAAGCAACACTGAAATTAGAAACTCTTGCCACAAAGAACTCATTAAAGCTTCTTAAGGCCCTACCAATCAATATTAGTTTTCTTGATGATGACCCAGCACCTGGGAGGAGAATGAAAACTTCCAAGAAGCTAAAAGAATCATAGGAAACATCAAAGTAGTTAATGATCATGCTGAAAGGGCAGTAGCTCTCATTCAGACCTTCAGCGGAACTCTGACGAAAGGAGAAGATCAACTCCAGTTTCTCTTAAGTGTGGTGGATGAGCACCGAAAGAGGTTTCCTGATTCTAACAAGTCCACAATCTTAGCTGGGCAACAATGAGTGGCCTGGTCAGCCATGATACCCCCGCCAACAAGCGGATAATACCCATATATATGGGGGGGACCCAGAAGCCATGAATGTGGACTTCTGGGGGTAGTTGAGCCACCTCTAAATATTAACCGATTGAGCCCAAATTTTGCTCAGAAAAGTCTTTTGGGAAAAGGAACCTAATGAAACCCTGGGAAGAAGAATTTAAAATACTTCTATTTTGTGGACCACCCTAATATATATAAAGGAAAAATGTTCGCCCCCTTTTTAATATGCTCGGTATTTCCCCCGTGTCCAAGGATCTTCTCCATATCCAATATTCATAGCCAATACATATAAATTCGTATCAAAGATATAAAACATAATAGTCCTGCAGCGGTGCACCTGAGGTGTGTTTTAGAGTACATACAATGTTTTATTGTTGATTCTGGTAGGGTAGGCCCTCCAGATCATTAAACCAATTGATGCCAATTTGTAACCCTCGGGGAAATTTTTTTTTGTTTTTTGTAATGTCAAAAAGAGACCTGGATCTTAATAAATCTAGGATTGGAATTTAAAAGTTACTTAGTGGTTAGGATAAAGAAAATTAAGAAAAAAATTTAAATATTTATAATGAAAACTATGTTACTAATTAAATGGGTATAACAAAAGGATATATGATTACAGTAAACTACACGGAAATTAAGTTAAATGAATGGCTAAAGTGGCTATATGAAATTGGCTAAACATAAATGACTAAAAGAAAAGATAAATGATGATATATAAATATGTGCAGGAAAGCTTATTGCTCAAGTTAGTATATAAATCAGAACTAGAGGCTAGAAAACCCCAAAATAGAATCTGGTGGAATACACCAGGTGGATGCTGAGATGCAGACGACAGCCTCCAAGTGTATTTCTCTTATCAGTGAATTATTTACAAAAGAATGTTTTCTTTGCCGATGTAGTATCGGAAAGTACCAGCATTCAGAAAGAACCTTATAATAAGAACAATAAGAATTATGAACAAGTTATATTGAAAGAGACATTTACATTACAAAATTAAAGCAAACAAAAAAGAATCACAATAATGCAAATATCAAAACATCACAAATTCTAAACAATAAAAAAAAAAAAAAAAGTTACAAGACAAGTCGGGTTATACTCACCAGTATGTAATGTATCTCAAACAAAAGTGAATTTAAAGACGAATTGTCATACAAATAACATATCGCTTCTCCGGAAACGAACGTATGAACACACGCTGATCGTTTAGGAAGGGTCAATGTGGGAGTAGAATTAAGTTGCAAATTTATAGTCTTAAGTTATTTTAGCTTTAATAAACTGGGCATTGAAGAAGAATATCTTCTTGACATGTAAACATGGCCAAATAGTTATAATGTTATAATGTTATAATGTTTCAGACCAACAAAGACCCTAGGATCCACTCATGGCTGGTCTACCTAACTGTGTTCGTAATTGTGTATTGTGCATATCCTCCGTGGTGGCGGAGGGGACCTACAATTTTATTTTACGTGGGTTCCGAACCACAAGGAACATAAGAACATAAGAAATTTTTATAGTGGGCACACTAGGGGCCACGTCGGCCCATCGAGGCGGCTTCACTATGTAAAAACTGCTTGTACATTGGCAACAACCAATTTTTACAAAACTAAATAATTATCAATTTAAAACTAATTAATTATCAATTTAAAACTAAAGATAGAATCTCTGGATCCAGAGGATCAAGTCATAATAGACTACTATCCACAATATGTTACACTCTATATCTGTTTATAACCGACATGCAAATATATCAGATCCAAAGAATCCAGTCAATTTCATTACGGTATCCATCAATACCAGTACCTTGCCAACCAAAAATAAGTCACGGTCCATATCAATTGCGGACCAAGTCACAATTTACAACCATATACATTATACATTACAATATATATACTTAGGAGGAAAAGTGTAGGTGTGGCTGTAAAGACTGTACAGTAATGTAGAAATGTGTGTGCACCCATTTTGGGTCTCCCATTTCAAGGTGTTTGTGGGGCAAGTGAAGATCATGAGTTTTTCAATACCTCACAGTACTATGGGGGGCACCGCTCAGCAGAGGAATCTCTTTAAATGGGGTGTGTAAGGACAGAGAGTATCCCCTAACCCAAGATGCTACCTCCCTATATCCCACAACACTTGTAAAACTATGTTTTTTTAAATTTGTTCTACATCTTGGCTTAAATAATTTCATACTATGACCTCTAGTCTGGCTATTGTGATCTTTAATGAAAAGAGAATCAAAATCTATCTTATCCACCCTTAATTTTACTACCTTAAACTATACCCAATCTATCAACATATGCGTCTAATCGATTTTTAAACATGTTCATAGACGTGCTACTAATTACTTCTACCGGCAAACTATTCCAGCTATTTACTATTCTATGCGTAAAAAAGTTTTTGCCAACTGCTGTCTCGAACCTTCTACTTGTCAACTTACACCCGTTATTTCTAGTCCTATTATATTGAAATATTTCGAAAAAGCTATCTCTATCTACGTTATCGAACCCATTCATAATTTTGAAAACCTGGATTAGATCACCCCTTAGCCTCCTAGACTCGAGTGTAGTCAATCTTAACTATTTATGCCTATACTCGAACGACTTTGACCTAAGCGACGGAATCATCTTAGTTGCTCGTCTTTGAACTCTTTCGATTTTGTCTATATCTTTGCGCATATGCGGATTCCAAAATTGGATCGTGCACTCCAAATGGGGTCTAACTAATGATTTATAAAGAGGAACTATAATATCGCGCGATTTGTACTCAAAATTCCGAGCTATAAAACCTAACACTTTGTTCGCTTTATTGACCGCTGCTGTACTTTGTTTCGCTACTTTTAAATCACCAGTGACTATAACTCCTTAATCTTTTTCTTGCTCTACGCTTATCAACTCTTTCCCTGACATACTATACGCAAAATTACCGTTACGCGAACCTATATGTAAAATTTTGCACTTAACGACGTTAAATGTCATTTGCCATGTGATTGACCAATCAACGATTTTACTCAGATCATTCTGGATTTTACCTCTATCTTCGTCATTAATCGCCCTACCACCCAACTTCGTGTCATCCGCAAACTTTGAAACTGTACTGACTAGGTCGACATCTAAATTGTTAATATATATAAGAAAAAGCAAGGGGCCCAATACAGAACCCTGAGGAACGCCACTCGCTACATTAGCCCAACACGACTCCGCTCCATTAACGACCACCCTCTGTTTCCTACCTCGCAACCACTCTTCTAGCCAATTTATTACTACACCCCTGATTCCATGAGCTTTAGTTTTCTCAATGAGTCTTTTGTGCGGTACGGTGTCAAACGCTTTTTGAAAATCTAAATACACTACATCAACCGCCCGATGACTATCGTAAACGTCAACCACGCTTTGAAAAAATTCTAAAAGATTGGTTAAGCAAGGTTTGTTTCGCCTAAAACCGTGCTGCGTATTTCTAAGTTATGCAATTCTAAGTGTTCGACTATACGATCCCTAATTATTGATTCCAGTAGCTTACCTACAACAGATGTTAAACTGATTGGCCTATAATTTCCCGCCGCACCTTTATTGCCTTTCTTAAAGATAGGTGTTACGTTTGCTAACTTGAAATTATCTGGTATGCACCCCTCAGAAATAGATGCATTAAAAATTTTTGTTAGCGGCACAACAATGCTATCTTTTAATTCTTTTAGTTGTATGGGATATATGGAATCCGGCCCCGGTGATTTACGCGTTTTCACTTTATCAATATAGCGCATTACCTCCCCTTCACTAACCACAATATTATCCAAAATATTACCATTATCAAAAGGTATTATGTCTATGACCGTAGGGATATTCGTTACATCTTCTATAGTAAAAACTGACGTAAAGAATTCGTTTAGCAAGGTAGCCATTTCCTTGTTTTCAGAAACTAGATCTCCGTTAACATTTTTCAACGGCCCCAAGACACTTTTTACTGGATTTCTATTGTTGACGTATTGAAAGAATCGCTTGGGGTTTTCTTTACCGTCACGAGCTATGGAGATTTCAAATTCGCGTTTGGACTTTTTTATTACACTTTTCGCTTCACGCCTTAGAGATATGTAGTTGTTTCATAACCACAAATTGTCTTTATCGCACTTATGTAGCCTATAAGCCCTCTCTCTACTCTTTATAATGTCTCCTACTCTAAAAGTAAACCACAAGGGCTTGTTATTTACTTTCGCACGCTTAATTTTGTACGGTACACATTCCTCATTTATAGTCCTAAATACTGTTTCAAACGATTCCCACGTTAGTTTTGCGTTGGAGTTCCCCATTACGTTTTCCCAATTGACGTGTGACAATTTATTTCGAAATTTACAAAAGTCTGCGTGCTGGAAGTTAGGAATTTTAGTCGAGTTAGCTGGTTTCGAGTGACTTACTGAGAGGACAAATTCTACCATATTATGATCGCTATTGCTTAACGGTTCTATTACTTGAAGTTCAGTAATTAGCCTATCATCCGTAGTTATTACTAAATCTAAAATACTGTCCAACCTCGTAGGTTCCCCAACCTTTTGAATAAGAAAGCTATCCTCGAGAAAATTAACTAAACGATTACCTTCCGCGTCTCCCTGATTGTATCGTAATTTACGTTGCGCAATTAAAGTCACCCATAACTAAAGCCTGCTCACTACCGATTATTCGCTTTAGTTCACGATATAACGCTTCGTCCGTATCAGCTGTTTGATTAGGGGGCCTATATATAACTGCAACAACAAGTTTGAAATCGTTCAATTTAAGTTCTGCTATAGTCGAATCTATTGGTTCTGGAATTGTGTGCTTTACTTCTATAACGTTCGCAATATTATCTTTGATATACAACATAACACCGCCTCCTCGCCTACCTATTCTGTTTTTAACAAAAAGTCTATAACCTCTAATTTGATACTCTCCTACAAAGTCACGTGTTTCAGTGCTAAGCTACGATTCATTCATCGCAATTAAATCATAGTCTTTAGAAGCAATTAAAGAAAAAAATTCGTTTATTTTATTTATTTTATAGTAACTTATAAATGTTCAGTGAGGGGATAAATGAGTATATAGCATGGAAATATCTATCCATGATTTACCAGTGATGATTTAGACTAATTTATAATGTTATATGGGGTTAAAAAAATAATAAACCAAAATACCACTTATATTTAGATGAGCACATAATTCAGTAATCACACACACACACACACACACACACAGTTGAGGTACATGAACAGTTCAACAATGACTAGCCACATGGAGTTAATATGCCTGTTTTGGTTTACTCATCTGTTTCATCAACTCTGTTGTATCTTGTTTGCTCGTTGCAACATTCTTGCAAGCCATGACATCCACAGAACATAGAACAGGACAATGTTGCAGCAGAGCAGCTGCACCTGGTGGTAGCGCATGGACGTGTAGAAGAACAGCCGCATCGTATCATCTTTAGAACTTACACGGGAGCTGATGATACATCTGTGATAAGGGTACAGGAGATAACACACCAGATGCTGTGTCTTGAGACTATCCATAAAGAATGGGTTCTAATGAGGGCGGGTCTGGAAGTAACGCGGATCTCCAGATGGCTGTCTGGTAATGAGCACGATAGACATGTTCGTCGAAGGCCTCGGATGTTGGTGGGAGTGACTTCAACTCAGGAGCTGATGTGAGTTTTGGGTTTGACATCTTCGAAGACCATACCTTGTACCCAAAGGTGGGCAGGACCGAGTTCCAAAAGGACCGAACTCAGGAACTCGGTCCAGGACCGTGAGCGGGAAAGTCGGTCCTTTTCTCAGTGAGGACCGAAATGAGGAGCGACGGTCCATTTAAGCAATTCCGGACGGTCCTGTCCGGACGGTCTTTTTTAGTGATTGAAGGACTTGTTCATCAAGTTTAACACGCCTATCCCATCCAGTGCCGCCGTGGAGAGGCACTTCTCTTTGGGGAAGGACGTCCTTAAGCCGAAAAGGTCAGGGCTCAGTGACAGCCATTTTGAAATGCTAGTCTTCTTGAAGGGAAACTCAAAGCATTTAACTTAACTTTTTTTCATCATTTATGTATTGTATTAATTATAATTTACGTTAATAAAATTAAAGATTTCCGGTGTCTTTAATTTCATTTTTCATTTTAATCAAATTTTTCACTTATATTATATATAAGGACCGAGGACCGAGTCGTTCCTAGGTCCTATCTTCGGAAAGGACCGTGACCGGGACCGTCGGTCCAGTTTGAGGCAAGGACCAGGACCGGGACCGTCGGTCCTTTTTGAGGCCCGGGTGCCCACCTTTGCTTGTACCTAACATCAGATAGTTCATTGCATTCTTTGAAATTATAGCAGGCAGCAATAAAGGTGGTGGCCTCAGCGATCACCTCTGGCATCTGTGAATCAATAACCCATAACTTAGACAGAGAGTAGTGATTCTTCAACATTTTTACAGTTTTTCCTTTGCCTATACCCCATAAAGATGAAACAGAATCGCAGCCAGATAAGACATGTGCAGGGAGAACCTGACAGATGTATTCAGCATGTTCACGGACTGTGGATTGGATGTCAACAGAGGATCGGCCTTGACTAGTGCTAACCATTATTAATGTACAATCAAGATCTTGTGAATGGTAGAAATGAAATAAGAGTACGAAGACATCAGTGTCATGAGAAACTACTCTGATGCTTCGTTCTCCATGAGTGGCTGCAAAGACCATGTGCCGTGCAATTATCACAGCGTCTTCGTGGGTGGTTCTCATATCCATTCGTTTCACAACGCGAGATTCATGTAATTCCACTAGTTCAGCATCGGGCCCAGTTATGATCAGCTGTGATGAAGCAAGAGGCAGGAAGTCTGAGTGCTCTCTGAGGTAGGTACGTATCAGCTGGATAAGTTGTACCTTATTCTCTGTTACACTTAGGATCACTTTCTGGGTGGGAAGAAGTGTGCTCAAACTCAGCTTATGTTGTCTACTGTCTTCCTTTCCCGCTCTGGCACAACGTGTCGCGGATTTGATGCTGTGAGTGTTGTATCGATCAAAGATCAGGTAAGTGTCACACACCTTCATTTTCTGAATGATGTAGGTCGTGAAGGACTTGATGAAATCTTCAACAGTACCACTAGCTGGCCAAGGAACCACCCATAAAATGGCGCAACCATCAAGAATGATTGTTTCTAAAATAGTAGCTTATATACAGACGTTCAAGTAGTATTAGCAAATAAGTGAGAAATGGTTCATTTTACTGCCTCACACTGGATACATCATAATTGCATAGCTACAAACTAATTATTTAACCTCGAAAATGTGCAGTTTAACACCAAAAACAAGTCTCTACGACTATTTTTAGAGAAAATATCACAATAATTTAGTTTCGGTGTCGGCCATTTTGGATTTTTGCCCATGAAATTTCAACCCAATGGCTAAAAAGTGATATCTATTGATTTCATGACCTAACAAGATATACTATGCATGGTGTCTACTGATTCATTCCCACTTTTTATTTTGTTAAGTTACTTTTTAGCCATGTTTAGAGAAAAAATGCTTTTTCGGTGGCGGCCATTTTGAATTTTTGCTCATAAAAAAATTTCCCCTGGGGTTAGAAAGTGGCATCAATTGGTTTCATGATCTGGAGAGCCTACCCTACCAGAATCAACAGTAAAACATTGTATGTACTCTAAAACACACCTCAGAGGCTCAGGTATATATCACCACTCTGCTGCAGGACTATAAGATATTTTTATAGTTTTGTTCAAAATACAGATACAAGATGCAGTTTGTATCTAATATGCAGTATCATCGATACTGCCCATCTCTGCATACAGCTCATTCACACACGAACCCAACAAGTACCCACGATAACAGTACTGCTGATATTACACTGACGAAGCGAGCCTCTTTGTTGCAAGGTATTTCCTAATGTATGATACAATGATACTTGAAACTGTCACGTTTCAGATATTTTTCAATTAGTGAAACACACCCAAATTTTCCTCCAACCATCACTAGTGCTCCATTTGTATAGGCACTTTGAAGTTTACTCCAGTCACTATCTTTTGCTTCTACTGTTCTTTTCAATTTTTCAAACCAGTCGACTTCTTTAGTGCTTGTTTCAAAGCATCCAAATGAAGCAGCTTCTCAATGACATGAAAATTTTCATTTACACACCTAATGAAAATGCTGAACTGAGCTGAATATGTCTTACTCGTATTTTCATTGACAATGAAAAGTACACGCATGCATCATCAATTCTGAATTCGGCTTGTTGGTTCAGGTCTTCTGCCAGTTCATCAATTTTTTTGCCTGAGCGAAATTTCATCAAATTGCTATTTTCAACCTTTCTTTAAGATTTTCTCACCATCAGAATTGGGTTTCTTCTTTTTCGCTAGAAATACATAATTAAATTTTACAGATGCAGCTACGTTTCTTTTAGCTCATTCTGTTTTTTAAGAAAAAATTCTTCCGTTGAAATCCATTTTTCCCTTACTACAAAATCCTTTAGGGTCTTTGATCCAAGTGAAAACTCGTCTTCCAGGTTGTTAAAATTTTAGGAACTGAAATTACACTGCCACAAACAGGACAAATTTGATTTTATAAAGTCTTTCCCCTCATTGAAAAAGTGCTGTTCCTCCCATATCGGGACAATATTGCCTTCAAACTTTTTTGTGAATTGCTAGTCCTAGGGTTACAAAAATTCATCTTCGAACACTTTACACTTTGAAAACCAAAACAAACCTGTTCCCAGCTCCTATCCATAGGCCGATCCAGAGGGGGTGCCATGGGACCATTAGCCTCCCCACTTAGACAGATTTAGAGGCCCCATACATCTTGGTTAAACAAAATTAGGTAAAACGTTTGAATGCTTCAATTAAGCTACGATGTCATAGTGTAATTATTTGTTTGTGATATAAAATAAAACTCAGTATATATATTTTATCAGCGAGATAGCCAAGTTTAACTTTCATAGTGAAACCAAAAAAGGCATTGATTTGAACTTCACTTGAATTGAGAACTTCTGATATCCATATTCATGGGCCCTCAGAAACGTTGGCCCTTCCTTACAGACAATGCTGGATCCGCTATGCTCCTACCGTTTCCGAAAATACCACATTGTTATACAGCCGGCAGATATAAAAAGGCTGAAATATTCACACGTGCATTTAAAATTTAAGTTATCATAACTCTTAAAAGGAAGAAAGCCTTAAAAGTTATATATATATAAATATTGTAAATAATGCATAATGCTGCCGTGAAAATATTTTCTTCACTCGATACGACAATATATATACGTACACTGAAAGAAAAAAACCATAAAATTTTCACTTCGATTTCTGTAGACACCTGGCATGTCATTCAAAATTTTGCCGCTCGTCGGGTTTTGACCAAAACCTACTAAGAAGTCTTAACATAAAGTTTCATTTCACTGATAAATGTTCATACAAAAATTGACTCGCAGCGCCCTCTGAAGTGAGATATGCAAAATGCAAACCCATTGGCGAAATTGTTGGCCAGTGCGCTTCATGTAGTTCGGAGGAGTGGGTGTTGACATCGGTCTGAAATGGCTCCTAATTTTGTCTCCTAATTTTGACTTCATGTTTTCCAAATGAAATGTAAATGTAAATATAAATAAAGTCCAGATAAAAGGAAATCTGGACAATATAATTTTCCATTGCTTTCCACAAGATAAATCTTCGATACGAAGTAAAGAGTTGTAGATTTCATTTTGTTTGACACCTCAATGAATAACATGATAAGACTCTGTAGTAGTCTTTGCTTTGGCCATCGCTAATGAAGGGAATTGGGCTACAACGTAAACGAACCAACATGTCCTCAAAGCTCGGACATATTACGCCAAGGCAAAATACTATCCAAGGCGTTTTGTCTCATTAATTCCCAGCCTCTTTCTCACTGTCTTCAATCCCTCTCTCTTCGCCGCAATGTTGCCTCGCTCTCTCTTTCCTATCGCTATTATAACGAACACTGCTCTTCTGAACTCTCTAGCTGCATACTTCCTCCTTTAAGGAGAGCACGCAGTACCAGACTTTCGACACATTATCATTCCTTTTCTGACCAACTCTCTAACGCAAGGGTTAATCGGGGGTTCTCAATCTTTCATCTACTGGACCGGTCAACTCTAGAACAACCTTTCTCGATCCATCTCTCCTCCTCTCTATGACCTCCGATCTTTCAAACGCAGGGACAGGCATCTCGAAAACTTTGGCGCTTGATTTTGGCTCTCTTCTTCTTCTATGAGAGAGGGCGTTTTTGTGAGCATTCGCTCTTGGCCCCTCCTTCCAGCATAAAAAACTTATACAGTATATACATATGCATATAAATTTTTTGGGTTGAATAATGTACGAGTATATGCAATTTATAAATGGAGAAGTAAACGGGTAAAATTGTTTTTCGAACATTCGTACCTCATTAATTAATTTTAGCATTTTCTGCACGAATTTCTGGAATACTCGAAATATGGTTTTGTCAATGTTGTTTTAATCCAGCTGCTTCAAATTTGTTAATTTCTAATTGAAATTTTTACAATAATATTTTAATCTTATCTTAAATTAAATATAATTTTTTGCCCTAACTACAGGGTGTTTCAAAAGTCCGGAATCATAGGAAGTATTTTAGTATATATATTAGGGTGGCCCAAAAATTAACTGAAAAAGTTAAAGTTTGAATTGCTATTCTCCACAAGACTATTCCTGTTCCATATCACAAAAGAAGCCTTCATGCAAAAAATCAGGAAGATCGGCCAATATTTAGAGGTCGCGACCTCAAGGTAAAAATATCTAAATTCCTAATTTTGGGTCACCATTATGTTCTACAATAAATATTTGCCGAGCAACGCCACTGTAGACTGTAAACCTATATCCAAAAAATCACAATATGATAGCAATGCACTCTTCCCACTAGCTCAGTTGGTCGCCAAGTCTCGGCAGGTGTAGACGTGTTTTTGTTGTGTTCCTGCCATCTGGGTTACGCCGCGCAGTGAATCACACCAATAAGGCAAGTTAAACTTTTCACCAGTGAGTGGCGGACACTATGCTTAGTTTTTCTGTCATTCATTTACTGCATTGACCTTGATAAGCAATTTGGAACAATGAATTGTTTATTAAAATTGTTAAAAATTAAAAAAAATTTAAAATGTATAAAAGTTTATTAAAATTGTTAAAATTGTTTGTTTTATATTCTACATAAAACATATGTATACGTTTTTTAACTCTAATTTCCATTTTATCTTCCATTCCACAGGCCAAGACCATGACAACGACAAGGAGCAGTCCGAAAGTTTGGCTGCTGGGTAAGCCAGACCGGGACATCTTGGGATCTGGCCTGCCAACAAACGGGGCTATTCTCAGGAACTTCATGTTTCACCACCAGAAGGGATCCACAATCGGTGACAGTGCTAAGGCCACCATAGACAGAGCGCTGACAATCTGGGACAAGGCACGAATTCCGACCCAGTGGGTGGACTCCGGCGTGCGCAAGCTTCGGAAGCTCTATGAAGAATATTGTGGGTTGAAGAAAAACCGATTGAAACCGAAAGACGGGTACCGAATCAAGGAAAGAAAATTCAAGGAGAATCTCACCAAACTATTTGACATCTCACGAAAAGACGCCCTCAGTATTATGACGGACGAAGAAGACAAACAGTTCCTGCGGATGCAACAGCAGGATCCCTCGAGCGCGAGTATGTCCGGGATCGGCAAGACCTTGACGAACAAGGAGATTCGCAAGCGCCACAGGAGTGATCAGGCCAATGCTCGAAAGGAAAAAACAAGTTGAGCGCCCAACAGGCGAATACGGCTGTTCCGTCTAGTTCCGCCATTGCTGACATCTGTAGCTCCTCCACATCGACGGAGTCCGAAGATGATTTCCAAGCTCCGTCAACATCCAGTCAAGATCAGCCAAGGAATAAGAAATCGAAGCAGACCATTGTGACCAAGGAAGTAGCCGCCGCGCGCGACCGAGTGAAACTCCCTGACCGCGCTGCCATGTTCGTCGTAGGAGCTGTCACGCAAGCGCTCGGTCATGGCCTGGAGTCTGTGGCGCTATCCCGGAACACCATTCAGCGAGCGCGGGTCACCACTCTTGAGGCGGTAGCAACTGCTCAACAGGCTGTTTTCTCACCGGACAGCCCACTGCTTCTCCACTGGGACGGTAAACTGCTTCCAGATATCGCCGGCAATAAAAAGCTTCTGGATCGCGTCGCCATCTTGGTGACTGGTGGTGAAACAGAGCAACTTCTTGCCGTCCCTAAGATCGGCCGCGGCACGGGAGAGGAGCAGTACAATGCATGTGTCCAAACGCTGGAGGAATGGAACCTCAAACCCATGATCCAGGGACTAGTCTTCGACACGACGGCAACCAATACTGGGCTGAATATGGGCGCGTGCACCCTAATTGAGAAGGCTCTGGAAAGGAGCTCATCTGGATCGCGTGCCGTCATCACGTGTTCGAGGTAATGTTGTCGGCCTTATTTTCTGTCGCCCTGACACCAACCGGTGGGCCTGAAGTGGGAATCTTCAAACGCTTCCAGAAGACCTGGCCTGATATTAATATAGTTGATTTCCGTTCTGCTGGGACGAGCTCTTCGTTGGCATGCCGGATGGCCTACGAGAGGAGATGATGTCATTTTACTCGGAGGCAGTCAAGAGCCAGCTCCCACGGGATGACTATGGAGAGTTGTTTCAGCTCTGTCATATATTCCTAGGGGATCCTCCGACGGAGAACCGTCCTTTCGTGCGCCAGGCGCTAACGCGCGGTGGATAGCTAAGGCAATATACTCGCTGAAGATCTTCCTTTTCAGGAGCCAGATTAAGTTGACGGCCCACGAGACAGCTGGCGTCACAAAGATTTGCCTCTTCGTTTCTCTTATTTACGCTCGCTACTGGCACGAGGCCCCTCTCCCAGAGAGGGCCCCCCTCAACGACTTAAACCTAATTGCTCTCCTCCATGGATATCCTGACCGTGCCATCAGGGAGGCGGCTGTTAAGGCCTTCTATCGCCATTTGTGGTACTTCTCTGAGCACCTCGCGCCTCTCGCCCTCTTCGACGATCGCGTCGACGAGATCACCAAAGCAGCTATGGTTGACAACTTCTTACGTCCCTCAAACCAAAAACTCTTGAGGCGTCTGGACGGGACTGTGTTCGATCATCGTTCTTCATTGGCGTCGTACATCACGAGCCGGTCTTTGAAGATATTCGATATACTCTCCATGAAAGGACAAGATGAAGCCAAGACATTCTTGTCAAAACCTCCCACCCTCTGGCTGACAGACCCCATTTACCAGTTACTTAAGGCTAAGTGCAGGCTCCTCAAGGTCGTCAACGACTGTGCCGAACGAGGAGTCGCTCTTATTCAGTCCTACAATACCGCGCTGACGAAAGACGAGACCCAGAAACAATACCTACTGCGACTTGTCGCCAGCCACCGAAAAACATTGCCAGTTCCGACGAAGTTGGCTTTGACGAAGAAAAAGTAACGGGTGTGACGTTGTTTGTTTGATATACAAGGATTTAGTGCAGTCGTATTAACTGCTATGACACGTGTGTTCTAGTATATTTTTGCATAACATGTGCTCTGTCCTGTTGACTTTAAATTTTGAAATAAACATTGATATTGTATTTTTGTTTCAAATCCTAAAAATATAGGAACTGGTCGCGACCTCTAAATATTTTATGATCTGTCTAATTTTTGGCATGAGTTCTTACATTTTGATATGGAACACGGATGGCCTTGTGGAGAAAGATATTTTCTACTTTCATTTTTTTGGGCCACCCTAATATATCGATAATTTTATTGCTACGAACAAATGAATGCAAATGAGAAATAACCGTTTACATATGCGAGTCTTCCTGCCCTCTGGCGTCTGCAGTCTGAAGCAAAATCTGCTCCATGAATCAGTAGTTGGTTGGAGCGCTTAAAAGGAGGGTGTGTTTTTGCAGTACGTATAAATCTCTGAAATAGAACAACGCGCGTTCGGAGACAAACGAAATGATTAAAACAGCTTTTGGAAATGATGCTCTCAGTGTAGCTAACGTTTACAAATGGCACAAAAAGTTTAAAAATGGAGAAACATCGCTTGAAGACAAGGAACGCAGTGGCCGCCCTTCCACTTCTCGTACGGACGAAAATGTCCAACAGATTCGATTTCTGGTACGAGCAATTTCTGGTACGAGTATAATTAATGGAAAGAACGACGCTTGTGTAGAAGTGTGTTCCGTACAAGATGAGGAGGGAGAACGAGCAAATGAAAAATGAGGTACCTCCCAGGAATCGAACCCGGGATCATCCAATTGCCGGTCGGATACGTTAACCACGACACCAAGGACCCCGATTAGTCAGTACTCGTAATTCTCCTACATACGAGCGGAATCAAATGCCCTGAGGGGGCACCTTCGCATGCCGTACATATATACATTTTAACTGCAAACAACACAGTATAATTAATGTAAAGAACGACGCTTGTGTAGAAGAGCGTTCCGCACAAGATGAGGAGGGAGAACGAGCAAACGAAAAATGAGGTACCTCCCAGGAATCGAACCCGGGATCATCCGATTCGCTAACTGTAACCTGTCGAGACGATAAACTGGCGCTACCCCAAAAACATAGAATGTCGAAACCGTGGAATAACAATTGAAAAAAAAAAAAAAAAAAAAATATATATATATATATATATATATATATTATATTATTATATATAATATAATAACGTTATAAAATAGTTGGATATTTGAGAGATTACGCTTTTATAAAGATCTGAGTGCGCTCAATGCGCATGGTCAGCTTTTGATTTTGTGATGTCACAGACTCATGTGCGCGCACCTTGCGGTGTGACAAATTTGGACCGGTTCTTTGGGTTCAGCTGTTTATTACGCTTTTCAGTATGTTGTTGCTGGTGCATATATGTTGTTCTGTTGGTGCTGGTGCATGTAAATTGTAAAGTATAGGTGAGTGCAGTGCACAGTCGCAGCAGTCGAATCGAAAACAAGTAGCCGAATCGAATCGAAAATCGAATCGAAATAAAAATATCCGAATCGCACACCCTTAATATATATATATATATTATATATTATATATATATATATATATATATATATATATATATATGGGATGAATTTCACAATTAAACAAGTGAAATGAATGAATGCTGCAAACCCACAAGGAAAAAGAAAAACGATTCCAAGGCCTTTCGTGTATTCAGAGCTACACCTCGTCAGGGAATGAAGGGAGAAGGCAAGATGCCCATAAATATATACAACGTAGCAGAAACCAAAACAATTAGCACATACTTAACATTCTAGAATATTTCTTTATATTATATCTCTGTTTCCAACAAGCGCTTTAGAACTATTTCACTTGATGCTATGATTCCATCTATACATATGGTTAAACAAACCATTGGAATTATTAGCTGTTCTACACGCATATTTATGCTGTTTTACCCGATTATCTAATGTTTTACCCGTTTGACCTATATATACTGAGTTACATTGTGTACATCCGATCGAATACACACAACCAACAACATTATCCGGGCTATTCTTTATTAGGCGTAATTTAACAGTATTATTATACTTAAAGACTACATTGATGCCAAGTGCTTTAAGTAAAGTCGGAAGATAGTGAAAATTAACATGGTAAGGTAGGCTAAGAATATTTTTACGCTCAAATTCCTTTACAATTACATTATTATAATACCTATTCTTGGCTTTCCTAAGACAAGTTATCTAAAAATGAAATAGGATAACATAATTTAGTACCAATATTCATGATATTGCATAACTCGGAATCTAAAAATTCAGGACTGACAACTATCAATGCTCTAAGAAACATAGCAGAGAAAATAGAGGATTTAATCGAAGGATGATGGTCAGAATAAAAATGCACATAAGAGTTATTATTAGTAGGCTTGCGATAGACTTCAAATTTGAACTGATTAGAGCATCTCCAAAAATAAAAAAAAAAATATATATATATATATATATATATATATATATATATATATATATATATATATATATATAATTGAAAAATAAATATTCCTATGCTTCCGGACTTTTGAAACACCCTGTATAATTACAAGGAAACGATAGAAAAGTGATTTCCAGATTACTCACCGGCAAAGGCACTAATTAATAGAAATTCTTTAATCATTTTAAAGAAAGTGAGCGCTTATGTTAACTTCTAATTTCACTGAAGAATACCCAAACAATGGACAAGTAAACGAAACTGAATAACTGTTGTCATTCCTTATCATTTGAACATGAGGTGAGTTCTCATCAGCGCGTGAAAATCGCTTCGGGGAAAGTACGTCTTATCAACTGCTTCAATTCATATTAATTAACTTTATAAAAGAGTAAATAAATATATTTTATTTACGAGGACTTTCAACAAGAACATAATTAATGCGAGCTTGAAAAATATAGGACAGACTCCCGAAATGTCCATTGGTACGAGTAAATATTAAAATTTACATTAAATTTTAGATGCGAGTTTACGCAATTTCTGTTCATTTAATTTGAAATGGCAACGAGATACACCGCATCACTTCATCATTATTCATTAAAAATAAATTAAATCTTTAAATAAAGGGTGTCAGGAAATGATTGCCCCCCCCCCCCCCTGTACAGAAGAAACTGAAAGGAATAGAAAAAACAGACAAAACCACGCGAAAGAGCGTTTAATTTTGAATAAAAAACACTTGTTTTAATATCGGGTGTTGCCCCCATTTGCAGCTCTGACGGCCATTAATCGACGGGGGTATGATCCCAGAAGTGTCTCAAAGAGATCGGTATCATGACTCATTTCTTCAAGGACTTCGTTGATCTTTGCAGTCATAATTTCTGTTGAATACCGATTCTGAATGGGTTGTTCCAGCATTAAGGACTCCACCCGATCCTTCATGATGGATCCGACATGTTCACAGACATTAAGATCGGGAGAATTGCCAGGTCATTCATTATTTCCGAAAAAATCAATGTTATTGTCCTTAAGCACTTGTTGAGTCGCAAGTGCTTTCATACAGGGGGCTTTGTCGTGAAGAAAGGTTGCCTGTTCACATCCAAAACACACTCGGGGTCTTTCAAAAACGGAATTACATGTTGGGCTAAAATTACATTTCGAAAATAAGGCCCATCCCAACTGGTTCCTCTTGGTTTGATAACCCAGATGAGCTTCCGAATAGAGAACATAATGAAAACACCCACACATGCTGGATTTTTTACTATTTCTCGATACTTCTGGTCGTCTGGGACTTCATCAGGAGTTGTTGCCCAAACCCGATCATTCTGAAAATTTGGTTTTCTGGAGACATAAACGAAGAATTCATCGCTGACAACCAAGTGAAGGAAATCGTCTTCCGTCCATTCCTCAAGATAATCACAAAACCATAGCCGATCTTCAATATTAAGATCACTCTTCCGTGGCTTAGCTATTTCATGCCAAGCACTCAAGCCTTGGCGAACTCGAAATTGATGCACAAGTTGCCGATTGACTATCTTACCACGACGGATAAGTATCTCTTTCGCTACCTCAGAGCAGCTCTTCTTTCGGCGCCGTGATGCAGCAAGCACAATGTCTTTCGATTCTTGAGATAATTTCTCTGGTCTTCCTCCTCGAAATTCTGTTTCACAATCTTCAGTATTCTTATTCCAATTCCTTTTGACAAAGTCTTCTGATCTTTTTAATCTCTCAGCCACCCAGTGTCGAGTTATGAAAGTTGCACCAGCTTCCTTTGCTTCACGAAATGTGACAGCTCGAATGCGGTCAAGAACTCGCTTTTTCTCTGAATCGTTCAAAATAGATGATGCCATGGTTTCTGTGGGGAAAAAAATGGTAAGAATTAAAATCACAGGAATAGAATATAATGGTTTTTATTCAGATTTTAACGCTCTTTCAAGTGGTCTCGCCGGTTTTTATCTATCTCTTCTAGTTTTTGCTCTACAGGGGGGGGCAATCATTTCCTGACACCCCCATTTCAATTTTAAATTTTCTCGTTTGAAATTAACTAATTATTATTTAGAAAATGAACTCATTTTATTTAGAAATGAAAACTTAAAAAGTTACAGACATTTCAATTTTAAATTTTCTCGTTTGAAATTAACTAATTATTACGTCGAATCCAAAATTCTTTATTTAAAAAAAAAAAAAAATTCGTATATGATAAGACCTCTTTAAATGTTTCAGACAGATTTGGAACAACGATAATCTGAACTATAAAAAGGAGAAAATAATGCAATTACGTATAATGATGTTATTTAAATTATATAAACTACATACAGTACTATATAATACTGTTATTTGGTAACGAACACGACAAAATTTGGAAATGAAAAACTGTGTTGCTCTACAGTCTACATTATAAATTACCAATAACGTATACACACACACACACACACCACACACACACACACACACATATATATATATATACACACCTTACCTTACAACCTTACAAAGGTTCCGCGCGATGATTTCTCATTTCGCGAAGGTCAAGCTTGTCGCCCCTCCTCTCGAGTTGGCCTGGTGAAGTAGTGAGTTGGATTCTTGCGCTCTCCACCTCACATAGCCAGGTACGCCCGGCTCATCGGGGATTGTTCTGAGCCAGGCGTCTAGTCTTCTTTTGAAGATTTCCACTGCAACTCCCTTCGTGTTTCTTAGGTCTTTGGGCAACTGATTAAATAGTTTTGGTCCTCTCACTACAAAACTATTTTCTTTCAGGGTTAAGGATGTTCCCTGTCTCGCCTTCAATTTGGGAATACGACACAGTCTACCGCTTCTACTTTCCACCGTTGTTTGGGGAGTTATGGGATTCAGAGTAAGATTAGGACTAGTTTCTCCATTATTTTCCAAGTGTAAATAATGGTGTATCTCTCTCTTCTCCTTTCCAGTGAATATAGGTCTAGTTCTCGTAACCTTTCCCAGTAATTTAGTTCTTTGCATCCATTGATCTTGGCTGTGAAGCTTCTTTGGATCCCCTCCAGCTGTCTAATGTCTTCTTTTTTATATGGGGATGTTAGGACCGAGCAGTATTCCAATTTGGGTATTATCAGGGTTTTCAGTAGAGGAATCATTACATTCCTATCCCTTCGTTTAAAGGTTCTCAATATCTGACCCGTTATTCTCTTTGCTCTGTTTACTGCTATCTTATTTTGTGTTTCAAATTTCGCATCATCCGTCATTACAACCCCTAAATCTTTTGCTCTGGAGTTTCTCTGAATTTCCTGTCCATTTGGGGTATTATATTCCATGGACTTTAGGTCTCCTCTTTTTCCGTACCGGAATAGCTGAAATTTCTCGGTGTTAAACTTCATATTGTTGTCTTCAGTCCACTTGTAGATTTTGTTTATGTCGGTTTGTAGAGATCCTATGTCTTCTGGGTTTCTTATTTTTCTACTGATCTTTGTGTCATCGGCAAAGGATGTTACTGTGCTGTCTCTGGTAACGTCCTCATGTATGTCAGTTAGCATGATTATGAAGAGTAGTGGAGCTAATACTGTTCCTTGTGGTACCGAGCTGAGGACCTCTGATTCTGATGAAGATACTCCTTGTACTGTAACGACTTGCCTCCGCTCACTAAGGAAATTATATATCCATTTCCCTACTTTTCCTGTTATTCCCATATATTTCAGTTTATGTATTATTGTCTGTCCTATCCCTAACCTTGTCAGTTAGGTTCTTGAATTCTTTTATAATGGGCTCTGTCTGCCCTCCTATCCCTCCCAGAAAAACGTCATTGCCACCAACATGGACACTGATAGGGCAACTCTTATTCTTGATATTAATTTTGCCTAATTCCCTATTAATTATCTGGCTTGTGGCACCCGGAAAACATCGGAGTTTTCTCTTGGTCGCCCGTCTTGCTCCGAAAAAGTCCCCTTGATTCCTTACCATAGAATCCCCAATTAAAAAGGATTCATCCTCCTCATCAGCAAGTAAGTGAAACTTATTTTTGATGGTAATGGGTTCCAAATCCTTATGTTTTGGTTTTGGTTTGGAGGGTCTTTTATTTTTGACCAATTTGAATTCTTGTTCCTCCGTTCTATTTTCCGGAATAGTCACCGTGTTTTCCAAGCGTGCCACGCTTTGTTCTAGATGCTTAATCTTACAGTTTAAATCTGCTGGTGTGTTTTTAGTTTGATCTTGTCCACTGGGTTGGATTTCCAGTGCTACGACCCTAGCTTCAAGCTTTTTTACTAATTCCTTTAGCTCTTTAACTTCCTTTTCGTGGTTGTCTCTAAGTTCACAAAACAAACATACACTAAGGGATGTGATATCGCTAATACTACCTTCAGGGAAGTCAACGCAGAAATGATTAACTTTACATTTAAAGCATTCTGCTTTCAATTTAGCTGGCCCTGCCATATTTTCTCTTTTTTTTTTCTGAATACTCTGAATAAGATAAAGCGTTCTAGCAATGAAAACTATCAAAAACGTTCTGACCAGAATATAAAAAAGTGTGTGTGGTGTGTGTGGGGGGGGGGGGGGGGGTGAATTCATCCCGCGCGTAGACGCATCCACCTACTTGCAAGTGACGTTCATCCCTTCCAGAAGACTACACCTCTCGCTGCTGCCGCACCGACCAAAGGTCTCCCCAGGGCCGGACACTCCCAAACGTGTCGCAGCTACCAACTGACAAACACTCGCGACGCAGGCATCACGGATTTCCCGCCAGGAGCGACCAGCGAGATGCAGCCCCTTACTAAGTCTTACTAGTCACTCACAAGCGGCCAGACTCTTAGAATCCAGTGTTCAAGGGATATCCCACCAGACCCATGGGCGCCCGCAGGATTTTTTCCAAGGGGGGGCAAAATTTAATGTATTAATAGGTAGGGACCGGAGCAAGCAAAAAACTTTTGACCCCTTAGGAACCAGCAGGTTAATTCTAAGCAAGTTTAGTGTTGCATTTTCTGTAATGGAAAATGCAAATATATATTGTATATACATACAATGCACATGATAACAATCATTTATTTTATTTATAACAGAAACATGATAGAATGAAGAAAAAAGCACACTGAAGTAAATGTTGTACCTAATTTGAAAACGGTGTTTCGAGCATCACCTACACTGCTCATTTGAATAGGAATTGTAGTCGTCTGCGGTCACTACCAAAATTATGAACAACCTTTTCCATAAAATCAGTTTTGTTGGAGTTGATTTTCTCCCGGTGAACAAATAAAAAAGTAGCAACCTTTTATCATGCACACAAATAAAATTTTTCACCCTTTAGGAGGCAGTTGGATACTTTTCAGCAAGTTTAGGATATAAATATTTTCGGGGAAAATATTTAATATATTTTCTTGGCATTTCCAGGGGGGGCAAGCGCCCCCCCTTGCCCCTACCTGCGGGCGCCCATGACCAGACCCAGAGTCTACGCCCGAGACTTTACGCTGGCCTGGCAGCCAGCTGGGCAGTAAAGCTCTCTCACCTCAGAGCAGTACAGCCAAGCACCATCAATTGGTCACCAAAGAACGGTCGCAGGGGGCTGGTCAGGCCATTACGCGTTAGGAATGGGCTTAACGGGGCACTAGTCACACTCCATTCATCGCGCCCCTACGCCTGGGACCCCTCCATCCCAGTCTCTCACAACCTACGAGCGTTAAATGGTGTTATTTATAGAGGTTCCAAAGCCTCTCTTCCCACGCATGAGGTAGCAGTAGGGTCCTAATAGTAAAAGAAGAGAAAAAGACAATACTAAGTTTTTTTTTTTTTTTTTGCAGTCAGAGAAGAACAACCTTAACGTAAGCTAAAAGTACAGAGTAGGGATGGGATGGGGTCCTAGTAACCCACGGGACGGGATTGTGCAAAATACTTCACCCGCCCTCCCGAAAGAGAGAGAGAACCTAAAGGAACTGGTAGCCAGTTCCTCTAGAATCCCACGACTCGGGACCGGAGGGCTGTCACACCCAAAGTATAAAGTTTACTACATCCAGAAGAAATGTGCATAACCTTTATACCCCCTGCGAGAGAGGGAGAGGAGAAGAAGAGAGAAAGAGAGAGGGAGAGGAGAAGAAGAGAGAAAGAGAGAGGGAGAGGAGAAGAAGAGAGAGAGAGAGAGGGAGAGGAGAAGAAGAGAGAAAGAGAGAGGGAGAGGAGAAGAAGAGAGAAAGAGAGAGGGAGAGGAGAAAGAGAGAAAGAGAGAGGGAGGAAGGGAGAAAGAGAGAGGGAGGAAGAGAGAAAGAGAGAGGGAGAGGAGAGGAAGAGAGAAAGAGAGAGGGAGGAAGAGAGAAAGAGAGAGGGAGGAAGAGAGAAAGAGAGAGGGAGGAAGAGAGAAAGAGAGAGGGAGGAAGAGAGAAAGAGAGAGGGAGAGGAGAAGAAGAGAGAAAGAGAGAGGGAGAGAGAAGAAGAAGAAAGAGAGAGGGAGAGGAGAAGAAGAGAGAAAGAGAGAGGGAGAGGAGAAGAGAGAAAGAGAGAGGGAGAGGAGAAGAAGAGAGAAAGAGAGAGGGAGAGGAAAGAAGAGAGAAAGAGAGAGGGAGAGGAGAAGAAGAGAGAAAGAGAGAGGGAGAGGAGAAGAAGAGAGAAAGAGAGGGAGAGGAGAAGAAGAGAGAAAGAGAGAGGGAGAGGAGAAGAAGAGAGAAAGAGAGAGGGAAGAGAGAGAAGAAAGAAAGAGAGGGAGAGGAGAAGAAGAGAGAAAGAGAGAGGGAGAGAGAAGAAGAGAGAAAGAGAGAGGAGAGGTGAAGAAGAGAGAAGAGAGAGGGAGAGGTGAAGAAGAGAGAAAGAGAGAGGGAGAGGTGAAGAAGAGAGAAAGAGAGAGGGAGAGGAGAAGAAGAGAGAAAGAGAGAGGGAGAGGTGAAGAAGAGAGAAAGAGAGAGGGAGAGGTGAAGAAGAGAGAAAGAGAGAGGGAGAGGAGAAGAAGAGAGAAAGAGAGAGGGAGAGGAGAAGAAGAGAGAAAGAGAGAGGGAGAGGTGAAGAAGAGAGAAAGAGAGAGGGAGAGGGAGAAGAGAGAAAGAGAGAGGGAGAGGTGAAGAAGAGAGAAAGAGAGAGGGAGAGAAGAGAGAAAGAGAGAGGGAGAGGTGAAGAAGAGAGAAAGAGAGAGGGAGAGGAGAAGAAGAGAGAAAGAGAGAGGGAGAGAGAGAAGAGAGAAAGAGAGGGAGAGAGGAGAAGAAGAGAGAAAGAGAGGGAGAGAGGAGAAGAAGAGAGAAAGAGAGGGAGAGAGGAGAAGAGAGAGAGAGAGAGAGGAGAAGAAGAGAGAGAGAGAAAGAGGGAGAAGAGAGAGAGAGAGAGAGAGAGGTGAAGAAGAGAGAGAGAGAGAGGAGAAGAACAGAGAAAGAGAGGGAGAGGTGAAGAAGAGAGAGAGAGAGAGAGAAGAACAGAGAGAGAGAGGAGAAGAACAGAGAGAGAGAGGAGAAGAACAGAGAGAGAGAGGAGAAGAACAGAGAGAGAGAGAGGAGAAGAACAGAGAGAGAGAGAGGAGAAGAACAGAGAGAGAGAGAGGAGAAGAAGAGAGAGAGAGAGAGAGAGGAGAAGAACAGAGAGAGAGAGAGGAGAAGAAGAGGAGAGAGAGAGAGGAGAAGAAGAGAGAGAGAGAGGAGAAGAAGAGAGAGAGAGAGGAGAAGAAGAGAGAGAGAGAGAGAGGAGAAGAAGAGAGAGAGAGAGGAGAAGAAGAGAGAGAGAGGAGAAGAACAGAGAGAGAGAGAAGAGGAGAAGAAGAGAGAGAGAGAGAGAGGAGAAGAAGAGAGAGAGAGAGAGAGGAGAAGAAGAGAGAGAGAGAGGAGAAGGAGAGAGAGAGAAAGGAGAAGAACAGAGAGAAGAGAAGAAGAACAGAGAGAGAGAGAGAGGAGAAGAACAGAGAGAGAGAGGAGAAGAACAGAGAGAGAGAGGAGAAGAAGAGAGAGAGAGAGAGAGAGAGGAGAAGAAGAGAGAGAGAGAGGAGAAGGAGAGAGAGAGAGAGGAGAAGGAGAGAGAGAGTTACAAGGAGTTACAAGGAAAAGAAGCACCTCAAAAGGCCTTGCGGCCCATACCGAGGAGGGACCAATGGCAACGGGTGTCAGGGAAAATTTTGTCTTTCAACTATGCTAGCAGTAGTAAGCGAACTCCTGCAAAGTTTTCTGAGGTTTTAATCTTAAACTATGAGTTTGTTCAGTACTTTGTCTAGCCTATTTTTAAACAGATTTACACTTTGACTGGAAACAACCTCTGAGGGAAGTTGGTTCCAGATATTAACTATTTTACAGGAAAAGAAATTTCCGCAGACTGAGGTCCTAAATGTCTTTACACACTCAAATAGTGTGCAAGATTTCGTCTAACCTTTTCTTGAACTGATCCACAGAGGAACTGTTCACAACTTCCGAAGGTAACCTGTTCCATGTGTCACAGATCTTATACGTAACGTAATTCCCACACACACTAGTCCTAAACCGTTTCAAATCCAACTTCCAACCATTGTTGCGAGTTGGGTTATCATTTAAACTAAACATACTTCTAAAATCGACATCGTTGAACCCTCGTAAGAGCTTGAAAACCTCGATCAGTTGACCGCGCAGCCTCCGAGCTTCAAGCGAAAACAAGTTCAGGGCGCGTAACCGTCGATTGTAGCCCATATGCCTAACAGAAGGGATTAACTTTGTGGCCCTCGCCTGCACTCGCTCCAGCCTCTCAATATCTTTCCTGAGGGTGGGCGACCAGAACTGCACAGCATACTCCAGGTACGGCCGAACAAGGAATTGTACAGTGAGAGCACAATCTCCTTGTTCCGAAACTGAAATTGCCTCCTGATATAACCCAATAGTTTCTGGGCTTTCTTTTCCACCTCTACACACTGTTTCGTAAACTTAAGGTCGCTGCTAATTAGCACACCCAAGTCCTTTTCTAAATCAGTCACCTCGATATTACTGCCCAACATCGAGTAGTCCGACTTGGGATTGGCGTAGCCAATGTGCATCACTTTGCATTTACCCAAGTTAAACGGCATTTGCCATTTTTCGGACCACTCTCCTATCCTACCTAGGTCCGCACGCAGTTCCTCGATCGCTTCGGGTCCCAACATTGGCCCCAAGCTTGGTGTCATCAGCGAATTTGGCGATCCGACTGACGATGCCACCGTCGATATCATTTATGTAAATGGTAAACAACAGTGGCCCCAAAACGGAACCCTGAGGAACCCCACTAGTGACCGAGGCCCAACCCGAACTAGCCCCTTTAATTACCACCCTCTGCCGCCTATTCCTCAGCCAGTTTTCAATCACCTACCTATTTCCCCACCGATACCCAGCGCGCGCACTTTCGCCATTAGCCGGCGGTGAGGTACCTTATCAAAGGCTTTCTGAAAGTCGAGATAAAGTATATCAATCGCCCTACTCTTATCGTACTCACTCAACATGACGTGGAAAAAACTCGAGCAAGTTGGTGAGCACGACTATGCCGTCTAAACCCATGTTGGGAGTCCCAAGCAGCTTGTAGGAATCCAAATGGTCAACGATCCTATCCGGTATTATCCTCTCTAATAATTTACCTACAACTGAAGTGAGACTAATGGGACGTTTGTTCCCTGGACTTTCGTGATCCCCTTTCTTAAAGATAGGGGTCACGTTGGCTTCCCTCCAGTCCCCAGGCACCTGGCCCGTCTCCAACGATTTGTTGAAGACTGTAGCCAGATGGGGAGCCACCTGGTCGCGCACTTCTCGCAACACTCTGGGGAGAAACTGGTCTGACCCAGGAGCCTTAAACGCGCTCAGTTTGTCTATTCTATCGGCAACGACTGGCGCGGTACATCGAACACTATGCAGGCCAGCACCTTCGTGCCTCACGTCTGGGTCGGGGATGACGCGGGTATCCTCCCTGGTGAACACTCCCGCAAAGTACTCATTAAGCACATTAGCGATGTCCGCGTCGGAGGTTCGCAGAACGCCGCTTCGGTCCTTTAACGGACCTTTCATGCTTGTAATGGGCTTTCTACTATTAACATAACTGAAGAACTCCTTAGGGTTCCCCTTGCAGAGGCTTGCCACCCGTAGTTCTTCGTTACGTTTCGCTAGCCTAACCTTCGCCTTCACTTCCCTACACAGGCGGACATACGCTTCAGTGTTCTCATGGGAACGATTGGCCTTCGCCCTCCTATACGCTACTTTCCTATTTCGGATAGCCGAAGCGATATCACGATTGAACCACTTAGGCTGCGTTGAAGCAGGTGTGACCGGTTTTCGGGGTATGGCAGCAGACTGCAGCACCATAAACCCGTCCCGGAATGCACTCCACACTCCTTCAACATCGCCGCCGACCTCTAACCCCATCTCTCCTACGCTATCCCTGAGGCTAACAAAGTTCGCCCGCCGGAGATCGAGCTTACTGCCTCTCGAGTCACTACGCTTCACCGGAGGGACGCACACACGGAACCTACTAAAACTGTGATCACTCCCGCCCAACGATTCGTCAACGGTGAGGCCAGTGACGAGGTTGGCTTCGGTCGTGAATACTAAGTCTAGAACGCTTTCGCCTCGTGTAGGCTCGTTGACCCACTGAGTGAGGAAGCTCTCATCAGCAAAGTCAACTAGCCTCCTCCCTTCAGCATGAGCAGTCCTGTTTTCCCACTTTATGCCGCGACAGTTGAAGTCTCCTAAAACTACACACACCCTATCCCCTAGCAGCCTACTGAGTTCGGTGTACAGGGCTGTATCCTCCTCGAGGAGGAGATGCGGAGGTCTGTACACCAAAATTAACCTATAGCTCGTCCCTCCCACATTTAGATCGACGCCAAGCAGCTCCCGTTCTGACCGGAACTGGCAGTCAACCAGACTCAACGTGTCTCTGACGTATATTAGTACCCCACCCCCCTCCCCACGGGTGCAGTCTTTGCGAAACATTCTATACCCGGGAATTTCGAACTCCCCAAAGTAGTCCCTACGATCAGTATGAATCCAGGACTCGGTGATAGCAACGATATCCTGGTATTCTGATGCTAAGAGCGCCTGTAGCTCGCAAAACTTGTTCCTAATCGACCTAGCATTAAAAAGCATTGCACGGAGGGAGCCACCTCTATTCTGACCGCCCCCTAGCATGACCCATTTCCCGAACAGCCAGGGCTGTCGGGAGTTGAAGAGCCCCTCACTAACGAGGGGGCAACTTCCACAGGAGCCTGAGCCCCCTCCAACGTAGGAGGAGGGTCACCCACCTGTAACTGGACGCATCCTTCAGTTAAAGGTACGTCCGCCACCGGCTCATCATCATCTCTCCCCGGTGGGGCTCCATCACCTCTCCCCGGACTCGACCTCACCATTCTGTATAGGTGCCGGTCGAGCAGCGCGCCTAGCACTCCTTTACCCTTGTTATTGAGGTGGACACCATCCCTTTGGTAAAGGTCCCACCTACCTGAAAATGCGTTGAAGGGGTCAATGAACCTCACGTCAAGCGGGACGCACAAGTCTTGCACCCTCTCGTTGATGCCAATGACCTTACTGAGTGCGTGGAGAAGAAGAGAGAGGGAGAGAGAGGAGAAGAAGAGAGAGAGAGAGAGAGAGAGAGAGAGAGAGAGAGAGAAGAAGAAGAAGAAGAGAGAGAGAGAGAGGAGAGAAGAAGAGAGAGAGAGTTACAAGGAGTTACAAGGAAAAGAAGTACCTCAAAAGGCCTTGCGGCCCATACCGAGGAGGTACCAATGGCAACGGGTGCCAGGGAAAATTTTGTAAAAGTTTATTTTTCTTTCAACTATCCTAGCAGTAGTAGAAAACTGGATAGAAAAGTAGAAGGCTCTCTCCCCACCCTCCGCTCCCTCCCTGCCAGAGGCAGGTACAGAAAAAGGTTGAAGAAAATACCTTGACCCTGGAAAAGTAGCCAAGGAAATTTTACAGGAAAGTGGAGAATATATAAATAGCTCTATATTTAGCTTGCTCACAGAGACCGTGCAAGCGATCCCCTGCAGAGTTTTCTTATGTTTTAGTCTTGAACTATGAGAGTATTCAGTACTTTGTCTAGCCTATTTTAAACACATTTACACTTTGACTGGAAACAACCTCTGAGGAAGTTCGTTCCAGATATTAACTACTTCATAGGAAAAGAAATTTCCGCAGACTGAGGTCCTAAATGTCTTTACACACTCAAATAGTGTGCAAGATTTCGTCTAACCTTTTCTTGAACTGATCCACAGAGGAACTGTTCACAACTTCCGAAGGTAACCTGTTCCATGTGTCACAGATCTTATACGTAAAGTAATTCCCACACACACTAGTCCTAAACCGTTTCAAATCCAACTTCCAACCATTGTTGCGAGTTGGGTTATCATTTAAACTAAACATACTTCTAAAATCGACATCGTTGAACCCGCGTAAGAGCTTGAAAACCTCGATCAGTTGACCGCGCAGCCTCCGAGTTTCAAGCGAAAACAAGTTCAGGGCGCGTAACCGTCGATTGTAGCCGATATGCCTAACGGAAGGGATTAACTTTGTGGCCCTCGCCTGCACTCGCTCCAGCCTCTCAATATCTTCCTGAGGGTGGGCGACCAGAACTGCACAGCATACTCCAGGTGCGGCCGAACAAGGGAATTGTACAGTGAGAGCACAATCTCCTTGTTCCGAAACTGAAATTGCCTCCTGATATAACCCAATAGTTTCTGGGCTTTCTTTTCCACCTCTACACACTGTTTCGTAAACTTAAGATCGCTGCTAATTAGCACACCCAAGTCCTTTCTAAATCAGTCACCTCGATATTACTACCCAACATCGAGTAGTCCGACTTGGGATTGGCGTAGCCAATGTGCATCACTTTGCATTTACCCAAGTTAAACGGCATTTTCTATTTTTCGGACCACTCTCCTATCCTACCTAGGTCCGCACCCAGTTCCTCGATCGCTTCGGGCGTCCCAACATTGGCCCCAAGCTTGGTGTCATCAGCGAATTTGGCGATCCGACTGACGATGCCACCGTCGATATCATTTATGTAAATGATAAACAACAGTGGCCCCAAAACAGAACCCTGAGGAACTCCACTAGTGACCGAGGCCCAACCCGAACTAGCCCCTTTAATTACCACCCTCTGCCGCCTATTCCTCAGCCAGTTTTCAATCCACCTACCTATTTCCCCACCGATTCCCAGCGCGCGCACTTTCGCCATTAGCCGGCGGTGAGGTACCTTATCAAAGGCTTTCTGAAAGTCGAGATAAAGTATATCAAACGCCCTACTCTTATCGTACTCACTCAACATGACGTGGAAAAACTCGAGGAAGTTGGTGAGACACGACCTATGCCGTCTAAACCCATGTTGGGAGTCCCCAAGCAGCTTGTAGGAATCCAAATGGTCAACGATCCTATCTGGTATTATCCCTTCTAATAATTTACCTACAACTGAAGTGAGACTAATGGACGATAGTTCCCTGGACTTTCGTGATCCTCTTTCTTAAAGATAGGGGTCACGTTGGCTTCCCTCTAGTCACCAGGCACCTGTCCCATCTCCAACGATTTGTTGAAGACTGTAGCCAGATGGGGAGCCACCTGGTCGCGCACTTCTCGCAACACTCTGGGGAGAAACTGGTCTGGCCCAGGAGCCTTAAACGAGCTCAGTTTGTCTATTCTATCGGCAACGACTGGCGCGGTACATCGAACACTATCCATGCCAGCACCTTCGTGCCTCACGCCTGGCTCGGGGATGATGCAAGTGTCCTCCTTGTGAACACTCCCGCAAAGTACTCATTAAGCACATTAGCGATGTCCGCGTCGGAGGTCCGCAGAACGCCGCTTCGGTCCTTTAACGCTTCTAATGGGCTTTCTACTATTAACATAACTGAAGAACTCTTTAGGGTTCCCCTTGCAGAGGCTTGCCACCCGTAGTTCTTCGTTACGTTTCGCCAGTCTAACCTTCGCCTTCACTTCCCTACACAGGCGGACATACGCTTCAGTGTTCTCATGGGAACGATTGGCCTTCGCCCTCCTATACGCTACTTTCCTATTTCGGATAGCCGAAGCGATGTCACGATTGAACCACTTAGACTGCGTTGAAGCTGGGGTGACCAGTTTTGAGGGTATGACAGCAGACTGCAGCACCATAAACTCGTCCCGGAATGCACTCCACACTCGCTCAACATCGCCGTCGACCTCTAACCCCATCTCACCTACGCTATCCCTGAGGCTAACAAAGTCCGCCCGCCGGAGATCGAGCTTACTGTCTCTCGAGTTACTACGCTTCACCCGAGGGACGCACACACGGAACCTAATCAGACAGTGATCACTCCCGCCCAACGATTCGTCAACGGTGAGGCCAGTGACGAGGTTGTCTTCGGTCGTGAATACTAAGTCTAGAACGCTTTCCCCTCGTGTAGGCTCATTGACCCACTGAGTGAGGAAGTTCTTATCAGCAAAGTCAACTGGCCTCCTCCCTTCAGCATCAGCAGTCCTGTCTTCCCACTTTATGCCGCGACAGTTGAAGTCTCCTAAAACTACACACACCCTATCCCCTATCATGCTACTGAGTTCGGTGTACAGGGCTGTATCCTCCTCGAGGAGGAGATGCGGAGGTCTGTACACCAAGATTAACCTATAGTTCGTCACCCCCACGTTCAGATCGACGCCAAGCAGCTCCCGTTCCGATCGGAACTGGCAGTCAACCGGACTCAACGTGTCTCTGACGTATATTAGTACCCCCCCCCCCTCCCCACGGGTGCGGTCTTCGCGAAACATTCTATACCCGGGAATTTCTTACTCCCCAATGTAGTCCCTACGATCAGTATGAATCCAGGACTCGGTGATAGCAACGATATCCTGGTATTCTGATGCTAAGAGCGCCCGTAGCTCGCAAAACTTGTTTATAATCGACCTAGCATTAAAAAGCATTGCACGGAGGGAGCCCTCCCGATTCTGACCGCCCCCTAGCATGACTCGTTTCCCGAACAGCCAGGGCTGTCGGGAGTTGAAGAACCCCTCACTAACGAGGGGGCAACTTCCGCAGGAGCCTGAGCCCCCTCCAACGTAGGAGGAGGGTCACCCACCTGTACTTCGACGCACCCTTCAGTTGAAGGGGTCAATAAACTGCACGCCCAGCGGAACGCACAAGTTTTGTACCCTCTCGTTGATGCCAATGACGTTATTGAGCGCGTGGTCACTGGCATTCATTCGCGGTAAAGTACCCATTAACATTCCCCTGTCTGTCTTCATTTTTAGATCATCTGCAAGAGACATGATCTCGGTGATGATCCCTTCTTTAAGGCCTACCCTACCGCCTTTGAGGAACAGGTTGTTGCCACCAGCGTGGACAACGATCGCAGTCCTCCGACTTGCCACCCGCACCATCTCTACCTCCTTCCTTAAGTGCGCCGTTCCCCGCCCAGGTAAGCACCTTACCTTCCTCCCATCCCGGTTTGCAGAAGCAAATTACTTCTCCTGGCCCCTGATCTGCGAGTCCCCAATCAAAACGGTGTCTTCCTCCTTCGAGCACAGGAGACTAAAGCGGTTAGAGGTCCTGACAGGTGCAACTGGGGTATCAGGCTTCGGCTTCGCAGCCTTTTTGCCCGAGACCTTTCGAAACCCGTCGCCACCCATACACGCAGTTACACCACCCGCCCCACCCCGACCGGTAGCTACATCCTTCGGTTTCTTTGGGCCATCAGTAAGCCCCTTCCCACCCTTTTTCTTCATCGGCCCCTTCCCACCCTTCTCTATCGACCCCTTCCCACCCTTCTCTATCAGCCCCTTCTTTACGCCCTCCACCTTACGCCACGGTTCCAAGCATTCCACGTGGGTCGCTGGCGATTCCTGACACTGATTTAGGACCCTGGCCCCCGGTTGCACCTCTACCGTTTCTCCGCGGTCCCGAGATCTGTCCATTCCATCGCTGGACCGCCTTTCCACGGCAGCTATCCTATCCTGAATGAGCCCCGGGTTAGGCGGCGGCGCAGCCTCGTCAGTGACCGCCGCACCTCCAACAGCCGGTCTGGACGACTCGAGCCGCCGGACCCTCTCCTCTAGCTTCTCGTAAAACAGCATGAGTTCGCAAAAGCGGCACATACTGGAGTGGTTGATCTTCGCGAAGCAGGCTTCTTTGAAGTTCTTCACCCACTGGTTTACTTCACACCTCGCACATTCAGCCTTCAGTTTCTGCGGTCCAGTCATTGTAACTTTTTTTTTTTTTTTTAAATTCTGAATACTCTGAATAAGATAAAGCGTTCTAGCAATGAAAACTATCAAAAACGTTCTGACCAGTATATAAAAAAGGAGGGGGGGGTGAATTCATCCCGCGCGTAGACGCATCCACCTATTTGCAAGTGACGTTCATCCCTTCCAGAAGACTACACCTCTCGCTGCTGCCGCACCGACCAAAGGTCTCCCCAGGGCCGGACAGTCCCAAACGTGTCGCAGTTGCCAACTGACAAACACTCGCGACGCAGGCGTCACGGATTTCCCGCCAGGAGCGACAGCGAGATGCAGCCCCTTACTAAGTCTTACTAGTCACTCACAAGCGGCCAGACTCTTAGAATCCAGTGTTCAAGGGATATCCCACCAGACCCAGAGCCTACGCCCGAGACTTTACGCTGGCCTGGCAGCCAGCTGGGCAGTAAAGCTCTCTCACCTCAGAGCAGTACAGCCAAGCACCATCAATTGGTCACCAAAGAACGGTCGCAGGGGGCTGGTCAGGCCATTACGCGTTAGGAATGGGCTTAACGGGGCACTAGCCACACTCCATTCATCGCGCCCCTACGCCTGGGACCCCTCCATCCCAGTCTCTCACAACCTACGAGCGTTAAATGGTGTTATTTATCGGTACCAGACAATTGGTCCAATGACGATTGGTCCACTGCCGATTGGTCCAATCAGACAATTCGTCCAAGGGACAATTTTTCCAACGACGATTCGTCCAATCGGGCGTTAAATGGAATGAAGTTAAATGAAATTTAGAAAAAAACTTTATTTACAGAAATTGATATAATAATTATTTGAAATTACTTTGTTATTTATAAAGCATACTATAGCTAAAGGCTACATATTACATTGTTTATTTATAAAACATACTATAGCTAAAAGCTACATATTACTTTGTTTATTTATAAAACATACTATAGCTAAAAGCTACATATTAAACTAAAAGCATAAAGCATACTTATTAACTAAGAGAAAAATGCAGTATCAGGTATTCAGTATCAGATTAAAGCCTATGGTGGTAATGCTAATAGTTTTAGTAAGAGACAACCTTGGTTTTCTACTACAGATAGATTTGTTAATTATGGCGATTTAATATTTGGAAATACTGGTGGTGTACAGAAGTATAATAATACTAATCCTTCGTTTTATTTGAAACTTCTTCTTCCGCAGCTTATTATCCCATCTTTACATGGGGTCGCTGTTTTTGGTTCGTCTTCTCCACTCTCCTCTGTCGTATACCACGTCCTCCTCCAAGTCCTTCTCCCTGATGTCCGCCACCACACAGTCCCTCCATCTCGTCTTCCGTCTTCCTCTTCTTCTCCGTCCCGGCAACTCCATCTCCAGCACTCTGCGCCTCACATACTCCTCCTCTCTTCTCCTGACGTATCCATACCACCTCAGCCTGGCCTCCTGCACCTTCTTAGATGCTTCCGCCACCTTCACTGTTCCTCTTATATGCTCATTTCTGACCCTATCCCTCCTCGTCACTCCACACATCCATCTCAACATCTTCATTTCAGCCACATCGATTTTTCGTTCATTGCTCTTCTTCATTGACACAGTCTCCATTCCATACAACATTGCTGGCCTCACCACTGTTTTGAATACCTTTCCCTTCAGTTTCACTGGGACCCTCTTATCACAGAGCACCCCTGATACGTCTCTCCAGTTCTTCCACCCCGACTGTATTCTACATTTTATCTCTCTCTCTGCTCCCCCCTCTGCATCCACTGTTGACCTTCTTTTTATTTGAAACAAACTTATTATATTGCTTTTAAAGGTTTTATTGGTATGTAATAAGTGAAAAATGTTTATAATGTCGTATTTACCCTTTACATTAGTTTGTTTCTTGTTCCGGCTGCCCAGGCATGGTGGGTACAGTTCCTCCACACACTTACCCATTGTATAATTTAGGTCTCGGGGGTACGGGGGCGGAGCCCCCGCATAGACCACGTACCTCTACATTACGGTGCATAGGGTTTTTCCTTTCCTCTTTCGGATAACACTATTTCGCACACACGCCGCTTCATGGGTTTCACAAAAGCAGTTGTAAAGGGAAAAAGAGATGTGAAATCTAACACAGTAATGTTGTAAGTCGAACCCCAACATTTCCACGTAAACTATTGGTTTTAAGCTATACTCGTCGTTGTATACGCTACCAGTTGGACCAATCGGTATTGGACCAATCGTACCAAACGCGTTATTTATAGAGGTTCCAAAGCCTCTCTTCCCACGCATGAGGTAGCAGTAAGGTCCTAAGAGTAAAAGAAGAGAAAAAGACAATACTAAAAGATTTTTTTTTTTTTTTTTTTTTCAGTCAGAGGAGAACATCCTTAATGTAAGCTAAAAGGACAGAGTAGGGATGGGATGGGGTCCTAGTAACCCACGGGACAGGATTGTACAACATACTTTACCCGCCCTCCCGAAAAAGGGAGAGAACCTAAAGGAACTGGCAGCCAGTTTCTCTAGAATCCCACGACTCGGGACCGGAGGGCTGTCACACCCCAAGTATAAAGTTTACAACATCCAGAAGAAATGTGCATAACCATTATACCCCCTGCGGGGAGAGAGAGATAGAGAAAGAGAGAGAGGAGAAGAAGAGAGAGAGATGGAGAGAGAAAGAGAGGAGAAGAAGAGAGAGAGATGGAGAGAGAAAGAGAGGAGAAGAAGAGAGAGAGATAGAGAGAGAGAGTTACAAGGAGTTACAAGGAAAAGAAGTACCTCAAAAGGCCTTGCGGCCCATACCGAGGAGGTACCAATGGCAACGGGTGCCAGGGAAAATTTTGTAAAAGTTTATTTTTCTTTCAACTATCCTAGCAGTAGTAGAAAACTGGATAGAAAAGTAAAGGCTCTCTCCCCACCCTCCGCTCCCTCCCTGCCAGAGGCAGGTACGGAAAAAGGTTGAAGAGAATACCTTGACCCTGGAAAAGTAGCCAAGGAAATTTTACAGGAAAGTGGAGAATATATAAATAGCTCTATATTTAGCTTGCTCACAGAGACACCGTGCAAGCGATCTCCTGCAGAGTTTTCTTGTTTTAGTCTTGAACTATGAGAGTATTCAGTACTTTGTCTAGCCTATTTTTAAACACATTTACACTTTGACTGGAAACAACCTCTGAGGGAAGTTGGTTCCAGATATTAACTATTTTATAGGAAAACAAATTTCCGCAGACTGAGGTCCTAAATGTCTTTACACACTCAAATAGTGTGCAAGATTTCGTCTACCCTTTTCTTGAACTGATCCACAGAGGAACTGTTCACAACTTCCGAAGGTAACCTGTTCCATGTGTCACAGATCTTATACGTAAAGTAATTCCCACACACACACTAGTCCTAAACCGTTTCAAATCTAACTTCCAACCATTGTTGCGAGTTGGGTTATCATTTAAACTAAACATACTTCTAAAATCGACATCGTTGAACCCGCGTAAGAGCTTGAAAACCTCGATCAGTCGACCGCGCAGCCTCCGAGTTTCAAGCGAAAACAAGTTCAGGGCGCGTAACCGTCGATTGTAGCCCATATGCCTAACGGAAGGGATTAACTTTGTGGCCCTCGCCTGCACTCGCTCCAGCCTCTGAATAACTTTCCTGAGGGTGGGCGACCAGAACTGCACAGCATACTCCAGGTGCGGCCGAACAAGGGAATTGTACAGTGAGAGCACAATCTCCTTGTTCCGAAACTGAAATTGCCTCCTGATATAACCCAATAGTTTCTGGGCTTTCTTTTCCACCTCTACACACTGTTTCGTAAACTTAAGATCGCTGCTAATTAGCACACCCAAGTCCTTTTCTAAATCAGTCACCTCGATATTACTACCCAACATCGAGTAGTCCGACTTGGGATTGGCGTAGCCAATGTGCATCACTTTGCATTTACCCAAGTTAAATGGCATTTGCCATTTTTCGGACCACTCTCCTATCCTACCTAGGTCCGCACGCAGTTCCTCGATCGCTTCGGGCGTCCCAACATTGGCCCCAAGCTTGGTGTCATCAGCGAATTTGGCGATCCGACTGACGATGCCACCATCGATATCATTTATGTAAATGATAAACAACAGCGGCCCCAAAACGGAACCCTGAGGAACCCCACTTGTGACCGAGGCCCAACCCGAACTAGCCCCTTTAATTACCACCCTCTGCCGCCTATTCTTCAGCCAGTTTTCAATCCACCTACCTATTTCCCCACCGATACCCAGCGCGCGCACTTTCGCCATTAGCCGGCGGTGAGGTACCTTATCAAAGGCTTTCTGAAAGTCGAAATAAAGTATATCAATCGCCCTACTCTTATCGTACTCACTCAACACGACGTGGAAAAACTCGAGCAAGTTGGTGAGACACGACCTATGCCGTCTAAACCCATGTTGGGAGTCCCCAAGCAGCTTGTAGGAATCCAAATGGTCAGCGATCCTATCAGCTATTATCCCTTCTAATAATTTATCTACAACTGAAGTGAGAGTAATGGGACGATAGTTCCCTGGACTTTCGTGATCCCCTTTCTTAAAGATAGGGGTCACGTTGGCTTCCCTCCAGTCACCAGGCACCTGGCCCATCTCCAACGATTTGTTGAAGACTGTAGCCAGGTGGGGAGCCACCTGGTCGCGCACTTCTCGCAACACTCTGGGGAGAAACTGGTCTGGCCCAGGAGCCTTAAACGCGCTCAGTTTGTCTATTCTAGCGGCAACTACTGTCGCGGTACATCTAACACTATCTAGGCCAGCACCTTCGTGCCTCACGCCTGGCTCGGGGATGACGCGGGTATCCTCCCTGGTGAACACTCCCGCAAAGTACTCATTAAGCACATTACCGATGTCCGCGTCGGAGGTCCGCAGAACGCCGCTTCCATCCTTTAACGGACCTATCATGCTTCTAATGGGCTTTCTACTATTAACATAACTGAAGAATTCCTTAGGGTTCCCCTTGCAGAGGCTTGCCACCCGTAGTTCTTCGTTACGTTTCGCTAGCCTAACCTTCGCCTTCACTTCCCTACACAGTCGGACATACGGTTCAGTGTTCTCGTGGGAACGATTGGCCTTCGCCCTCCTATACGCTACTTTCCTATTTCGGATAGCCGAAGCGATGTCACGATTGAACCACTTAGGCTGCGTTGAAGCAGGGGTGACCGGTTTTGAGGGTATGGCAGCAGAGTGCAGCACCATAAACTCGTCCCGGAATGCACTCCACACTCCCTCAACATCGCCGCCAACCTCTAACCCCATCTCTCCTACGCTATCCCTGAGGCTAACAAAGTTCGCCCGCCGGAGATCGAGCTTACTGCCTCTCGAGTTACTACGCTTCACCCGAGGGACGCACACACGGAACCTAATAAGACCGTGATCACTCCCGCCCAATGATTCGTCAACGGTGAGGCCAGTGACGAGGTTGTCTTCGGTCGTGAATACTAAGTCTAGAACGCTTTCGCCTCGTGTAGGCTCGTTGACCCACTGAGTGAGGAAGTTCTCATCAGCAAAGTCAACTAGCCTCCTCCCTTCAGCATCGGCAGTCCTGTTTTCCCACTTTATGCCGCGACAGTTGAAGTCTCCTAAAACTACACACACCCTATCCCCTAGCAGGCTACTGAGTTCGGTGTACAGGGCTGTATCCTCCTCGAGGAGGAGATGCGGAGGTCTGTACACCAAGATTAACCTATAGTTCGTCCCTCCCACGTTCAGATCGACGCCAAGCAGCTCCCGTTCCGACCGGAACTGGCAGTCAACCGGACTCAACGTGTCCTGACGTATATTAGTACCCCCCCCCTCCCCACGGGTGCGGTCTTTGCGAAACATTCTATACCCGGGAATTTCGAACTCCCCAACGTAGTCCCTACGATCAGTATGAATCCAGGACTCGGTGATAGCAACGATATCCTGGTATTCTGATGCTAAGAGCGCCCGTAGCTCGCCAAACTTGTTCCTGATCGACCTAGCATTAAAAAGCATTGCACGGAGGGAGCCTCCCCTATTCTGACCGCCCCCTAGCACGACCCGTTTCCCGAACAGCCAGGGCTGTCGGGAGTTGAAGAGCCCCTCACTAACGAGGGGACAATCTCCGCAGGAGCCTGAGCCCCCTCCAACGTGGAAGGAGAGTCACTACCTGCTGTTGGAGGGTGACTACCTGCTGGGAGGTGACTACCTGCTGGGGGAGGGTGACTAACTGCTGGGGGAGGGTGACTAACTGCTGGGGGAGGGTGACTAACTGCTGGGGGAGTAGGTTTAACTGTTTGGGAGCAGGATCAATTGCTGGTTTGGGGGGTCCTAGTTTAAAAAGATTATACAAATTAATGTTCAGTAAATCACCATACTTCTTTTTCCCCTTCTGGTTAAAATGTATCCCGTCCGAACCAAAGTATTCCCCATTTCCGTAGAATGTAGGCCAAAAATCGACAAACTTTAGGCCTTTTTCCTCACACATGCGTTTAACTCTTTTATTTATGCTAATGGCTTTACTTAGAGTATAATCACTAGCACGCATTCGAGGGAGAATTCCTACGACCATACCCATGTCTGTCCTATCCCTAACCTTGTCAGTTAGGTTCTTAAATTCTTTTATAATGGGCTCTGTCTGCCCTCCTGTCCCTCCCAGAAAAACGTCATTGCCACCAACATGGACAATGATAGGGCAACTCTTATTCTTGATATTAATTTTGCCTAATTCCCTATTAATTATCTGGCTTGTGGCACCCGGAAAACATCGGAGTTTTCTCTTGGTCACCCGTCTTGCTCCGAAAAAGTCCCCTTGATTCCTTAGCATAGAATCCCCAATTAAAAAGGATTCATCCTCCTCATCAGCAAGTAAGTGAAACTTATTTTTGATGGTAATGGGTTCCAAATCCTTATGTTTTGGTTTTGGTTTGGAGGGTCTTTTATTTTTGACCAATTTGAATTCTTGTTCCTCCGTTCTATTTTCCGGAATAGTCACAGTGTTTTCCAAGCGTGCCACGCTTTGTTCTAGATGCTTAATCTTACAGTTTAAATCTGCTGGTGTGTTTTTAGTTTGATCTTGTCCACTGGGTTGGATTTCCAGTGCGACGACCCTAGCTTCAAGCTTTTTTACTAATTCCTTTAGCTCTTTAACTTCCTTTTCGTGGTTGTCTCTAAGTTTACAAAACAAACATACACTAAGGGATGTGATATCGCTGATACTACCTTCAGGGAAGTCAACGCACCAATGATTAACTTTACATTTAAAGCATTCTGCTTTCAATTTAGCTGGCCCTGCCATATTTTCTCTCTTTTTTTTTCTGAATACTCTGAATAAGATAAAGCGTTCTAGCAATGAAAACTATCAAAAACGTTCTGACCAGTATATAAAAAAGGGGGGGGTGAATTCATCCCGCGCGTAGACGCATCCACCTACTTGCAAGTGACGTTCATCCCTTCCAGAAGACTACACCTCTCGCTGCTGCCGCACCGACCAAAGGTCTCCCCAGGGCCGGACAATCCCAAACGTGTCGCAGCTACCAACTGACAAACACTCGCGACGCAGGCATCACGGATTTTCCGCCAGGAGCGCAGCGAGATGCAGCCCCTTACTAAGTCTTACTAGTCACTCACAAGCGGCCAAACTCTTAGAATCCAGTGTTCAAGGGATATCCCACCAGACCCAGAGTCTACGCCCGAGACTTTACGCTGGCCTGGCAGCCAGCTGGGCAGTAAAGCTCTCTCACCTCAGAGCAGTACAGCCAAGCACCATCAATTGGTCACCAAAGAACGGTCGCAGGGGGCTGGTCAGGCCATTACGCGTTAGGAATGGGCTTAACGGGGCACTAGCCACACTCCATTCATCGCGCCCCTACGCCTGGGACCCCTCCATCCCAGTCTCTCACAACCTACGAGCGTTAAATGGTGTTATTTATAGAGGTTCCAAAGCCTCTCTTCCCACGCATGAGGTAGCAGTAGGGTCCTAATAGTAAAAGAAGAGAAAAATACTTTATACTAAAAGAAAAGTTTTTTTTTTTTTTTTTTTTTCAGTCAGAGGAGAACATCCTTAATGTAAGCTAAAAGGACAGAGTAGGGATGGGATGGGGTCCTAGTAACCCACGGGACAGGATTGTACAACATACTTTACCCGCCCTCCCGAAAGAGAGAGAGAACCTAAAGAAACTGGCAGCCAATTTCTCTAGAATCCCACGACTCGGGACCGGAGGGCTGTCACACCCCAAGTATAAAGTTTACAACATCCAGAAAAATGTCATAACCTTTATACCCCCTGCGGAGAGGAGAGAAGAGAGAGAGAGAGAGAGGAGAAGAAGAGAAGAAGAGAGAGAGAGAGATAGGAGAGAGAGAGAGAGAGAGATAGGGAGAGAGAGAGAGAGAGATAGGGAGAGAGAGAGAGAGAGATAGGGAGAGAGAGAGAGAGAGAGAGGAAAGAAGAGAAGAAGAGAGAGAGAGATAGGGAGAGAGAGAGAGAGAGAGAGAAGAAGAGAAGAAGAGAGGAGAGGAGAAGAAGAGAAGAAGAGAGAGAGAGAGATAGGGAGAGAGAGAGAGAGATAGGAGAGAGAGAGAGAGAGAGAGGAGAAGAAGAGAAGAAGAGAGAGAGAGAGATAGGGAGAGAGAGAGAGAGAGAGATAGGGAGAGAGAGAGAGAGAGAGAGGAGAGAAGAGAAGAAGAGAGAGAGAGGAGAAGAAGAGAAGAAGAGAGAGTTACAAGGAGTTACAAGGAAAAGAAGTACCTCAAAAGGCCTTGCGGCCCATACCGAGGAGGTACCAATGGCAACGGGTGCCAGGGAAAATTTTGTCTTTCAACTATGCTAGCAGTAGTAGAAAACTGGATAGAAAAGTAGAAGGCTCTCTCCCCACCCTCCGCTCCCTCCCTGCCAGAGGGAGAGATAGGGAGAGAAGAGAGAGAGATAGGGAGAGAGAGAGAGAGAGAAGGAGAAGAAGAGAAGAAGAGAGAGAGAGGAGAAGAAGAGAAGAAGAGAGAGAGAGAGATAGGGAGAGAGAGAGAGAGAGAGAGGAGAAGAAGAGAAGAAGAGAGAGAGAGAGATAGGGAGAGAGAGAGAGAGAGGAGAAGAAGAGAAGAAGAGAGAGAGAGATAGGGAGAGAGAGAGAGAGAGAGAGAAGAAGAGAAGAAGAGAGAGAGATAGGGAGAGAGAGAGAGAGAGAGAGAGGAGAAGAAGAGAAGAAGAGAGAGAGAGAGATAGGGAGAGAGAGAGAGAGAGAGAGGAGAAGAAGAGAAGAAGAGAGAGAGAGAGATAGGGAGAGAGAGAGAGAGAGAGGAGAAGAGAGAAGAAGAGAGAGAGAGAGATAGGGAGAGAGAGAGAGAGAGAGAGGAGAAGAGAGAAGAAGAGAGAGGAGATAGGGAGAGAGAGAGAGAGAGAGGAGAAGAAGAGAAGAAGAAGAGAGAGAGATAGGGAGAGAGAGAGAGAGAGAGAGGAGAAGAAGAGAAGAAGAGAGAGAGAGATAGGGAGAGAGAGAGAGAGAGAGAGGAGAAGAAGAGAAGAAGAGAGAGAGAGAGATAGGGAGAGAGAGGGAGAGAGAGAGAGGAGAAGAAGAGAAGAAGAGAGAGAGAGAGATAGGGAGAGAGAGAGAGAGAGAGGGAAAGAGAAGAAGAGAGAGAGAGAGATAGGGAGAGAGAGAGAGAGAGAGAGAGAAGAAGAGAAGAAGAGAGAGAGAGATAGGGAGAGAGAGAGAGAGAGAGGAGAAGAAGAGAAGAAGAGAGAGAGAGAGATAGGGAGAGAGAGAGAGAGAGAGAGAGGAGAAGAAGAGAAGAAGAGTGAGAGAGAGATAGGAGAGAGAGAGAGAGAGAGGAGAAGAAGAGAAGAAGAGAGAGAGAGATAGGGAGAGAGAGAGAGGAGAAGAAGAGAAGAAGAGAGAGAGAGAGATAGGGAGAGAGAGAGAGAGAGAGGAGAAGAAGAGAAGAAGAGAGAGAGAGAGATAGGGAGAGAGAGAGAGAGGAGAATAAGAGAAGAAGAGAGAGAGAGAGATAGGGGAGAGAGAGAGAGAGAGGAGAAGAAGAGAAGAAGAGAGAGAGAGATAGGGAGAGAGAGAGAGAGAGAGAGAGGAGAAGAAGAGAAGAAGAGAGAGAGAGAGATAGGGAGAGAGAGAGAGAGAGAGAGAGGAGAAGAAGAGAAGAAGAGAGAGAGAGAGATAGGGAGAGAGAGAGAGAGAGAGAGGAGAAGAAGAGAAAAGAGAGAGAGAGATAGGAGAGAGAGAGAGAGAGAGAGAGGAGAAGAAGAGAAGAAGAGAGAGAGAGAGATAGGGAGAGAGAGAGAGAGAGAGAGGAGAAGAAGAGAAGAAGAGAGAGAAGAGATAGGGAGAGAGAGAGAGAGGAGAAGAAGAGAAGAAGAGAGAGAGAGAGATAGGGAGAGGAGAGAGAGAGAGAGAGAGGAGAAGAAGAGAAGAAGAGAGAGAGAGAGATAGGGAGAGAGAGAGAGAGAGAGAGAGAGGAGAAGAAGAGAAGAGAGAGAGAGAGATAGGGAGAGAGAGAGAGAGAGAGAGGAGAAGAAGAAGAAGAGAGAGAGAGAGATAGGGAGAGAGAGAGAGAGAGAGAGAGGAGAAGAGAAGAAGAGAGAGAGAGAGATAGGGAGAGAGAGAGAGAGAGAGAGAGAGGAGAAGAAGAGAAGAAGAGAGAGAGAGATAGGGAGAGAGAGAGAGAGAGAGAGAGGAGAAGAAGAGAAGAAGAGAGAGAGAGAGATAGGGAGAGAGAGAGAGAGAGAGAGGAGAAGAAGAGAAGAAGAGAGAGAGAGAGATAGGGAGAGAGAGAGAGAGAGAGAGAGAGGAGAAGAAGAGAAGAAGAGAGAGAGAGAGATAGGGAGAGAGAGAGAGAGGAGAAGAAGAGAAGAAGAGAGAGAGAGAGATAGGGAGAGAGAGAGAGAGGAAGAAGAGAAGAAGAGAGAGAGAGATAGGGAGAGAGAGAGAGAGAGAGAGGAGAAGAAGAGAAGAAGAGAGAGAGAGAGATAGGGAGAGAGAGAGAGAGGAGAAGAAGAGAAGAAGAGAGAGAGAGATAGGGAGAGAGAGAGAGAGAGAGAGAGGAGAAGAAGAGAAGAAGAAGAGAGAGAGATAGGGAGAGAGAGAGAGAGAGAGGAGAAGAAGAGAAGAAGAGAGAGAGAGAGATAGGGAGAGAGAGAGAGAGAGAGAGGAGAAGAAGAGAAGAAGAGAGAGAGAGAGATAGGGAGAGAGTTACAAGGAGTTACAAGGAAAAGAAGTACCTCAAAAGGCCTTGCGGCCCATACCGAGGAGGTACCAATGGCAACGGGTGCCAGGGAAAATTTTGTCTTTCAAACTATGCTAGCAGTAGTAGAAAACTGGATAGAAAAGTAGAAGGCTCTCTCCCCACCCTCCGCTCCCTCCCTGCCAGAGGCAGGTACGGAAAAAGGTTGAAGAAAATACCTTGACCCTGGAAAAGTAGCCAAGGAAATTTTACAGGAAAGTGGAGAATATATAAATAGCTCTATATTTAGCTTGCTCACAGAGACACTGAGCAAGCGAACTCCTGCAGAGTTTTCTGAGGTTTTAATCTTAAACTATGAGTGTGTTCTGTACTTTGTCTAGCCTATTTTTAAACAGATTTACACTTTGACTGGAAACATCCTCTGAGGGAAGTTGGTTCCAGATATCAACTATTTTACAGGAAAAGAAATTTCCGCAGACTGAGGTCCTAAATGTCTTTACACACTCAAATAGTGTGCAAGATTTCGTCTACCTTTTCTTGAACTGATCCACAGAGGAACTGTTCACAACTTCCGAAGGTAACCTGTTCCATGTGTCACAGATCTTATACGTAACGTAATTCCCACACACACTAGTCCTAAACCGTTTCAAATCCAACTTCCAACCATTGTTGCGAGTTGGGTTATCATTTAAACTAAACATACTTCTAAAATCGACATCGTTGAACCCTCGTAAGAGCTTGAAAACCTCGATCAGTTGACCGCGCAGCCTCCGAGTTTCAAGCGAAAACAAGTTCAGGGCGCGTAACCGTCGATTGTAGCCCATATGCCTAACGGAAGGGATCAACTTTGTGGCCCTCGCCTGCACTCGCTCCAGCCTCTCAATATCTTTCCTGAGGGTGGGCGACCAGAACTGCACAGCATACTCCAGGTACGGCCGAACAAGGGAATTGTACAGTGAGAGCACAATCTCCTTGTTCCGAAACTGAAATTGCCTCCTGATATAACCCAATAGTTTCTGGGCTTTCTTTTCCACCTCTACACACTGTTTCGTAAACTTAAGGTCGCTGCTAATTAGCACACCCAAGTCCTTTTCTAAATCAGTCACCTCGATATTACTGCCCAACATCGAGTAGTCCGACTTGGGATTGGCGTAGCCAATGTGCATCACTTTGCATTTACCCAAGTTAAACGGCATTTGCCATTTTTCGGACCACTCTCCTATCCTACCTAGGTCCGCACGCAGTTCCTCGATCGCTTCGGGCGTCCCAACATTGGCCCCAAGCTTGGTGTCATCAGCGAATTTGGCGATCCGACTGACGATGCCACCGTCGATATCATTTATGTAAATGGTAAACAACAGTGGCCCCAAAACCGAACCCTGAGGAACCCCACTAGTGACCGAGGCCCAACCCGAACTAGCCCCTTTAATTACCACCCTCTGCCGCTATCCTCAGCCAGTTTTCAATCCACCTACCTATTTCCCCACCGATACCCAGCGCGCGCACTTTCGCCATTAGCCGGCGGTGAGGTACCTTATCAAAGGCTTTCTGAAAGTCGAGATAAAGTATATCAATCGCCCTACTCTTATCGTACTCACTCAACATGACGTGGAAAAACTCGAGCAAGTTGGTGAGACACGACCTATGCCGTATAAACCCATGTTGGGAGTCCCCAAGCAGCTTGTAGGAATCCAAATGGTCAACGATTCTATCAGCTATTATCCTTTCTAATAATTTACCTACAACTGAAGTGAGACTAATAGGACGATAGTTCCCTGGACTTTCGTGATCCCCTTTCTTAAAGATAGGGGTCACGTTGGCCTCTCTCCAGTCACCAGGCACCTGGCCCATCTCCAACGATTTGTTGAAGACTGTAGCCAGGTGGGGAGCCACCTGGTCGCGCACTTCTCGCAAAACACTGGGGAGAAACTGGTCTGGCCCAGGAGCCTTAAACGCGCTCAGTTTGTCTATTCTATGAGCAACGACTGTCGCGGTACATCTAACACTATCCAGGCAGCACCTTCGTGCCTCACAGCTGGCTCGGGGATGACGCGGGTATCCTCCCTGGTGAACACTCCCGCAAAGTACTCATTAAGCACCTTAGCGATGTCCGCATCGGAGGTCCGCAGAACGCCGCTTCCGTCCTTTAAAGGACCTATCATGCTTCTAATAGGCTTTCTACTATTAACATAACTGAAGAACTCCTTAGGGTTCCTCTTGCAGAGGCTTGCCACCCGTAGTTCTTCGTTACGTTTCGCTAGCCTAACCTTCGCCTTCACTTCCCTACACAGGCGGACATACGCTTCAGTGTTCTCGTGGGAACGATTGGCCTTCGCCCTCCTATACACTACTTTCCTATTTCGGATAGCCGAAGCGATGCCACGATTGAACCACTTAGGCTGCGTTGAAGCAGGGGTGACCAGTTTTGAGGGTATGGCAGCAGACTGCAGCACCATAAACTCATCCCGGAATGCACTCCACACTCCCTCAACATCGCCGCCAACCTCTAACCCCATCTCTGCTACGCTATCCCTGAGGCTAACAAAGTTCGCCCGCCGGAGATCGAGCTTACTGCCTCTCGAGTTACTACGCTTCACCCGAGGGACGCACACACGGAACCTAATAATACCGTGATCACTCCCGCCCAACGATTCGTCAACGGTGAGGCCAGTGACGAGGTTGTCTTCGGTCGTGAATACTAAGTCTAGAACGCTTTCGCCTCGTGTAGGCTCGTTGACCCACTGAGTGAGGAAGTTCTCATCAGCAAAGTCAACTAGCCTCCTCCCTTCAGCATCGGCAGTCCTGTTTTCCACAGAGAGAGGAGAAGAAGAGAAGAAGAGAGAGAGAGAGATAGGGAGAGAGAGAGAGAGAGAGGAGAAGAAGAGAAGAAGAGAGAGAGAGAGATAGGGAGAGAGAGAGAGAGAGAGAGGAGAAGAAGAGAAGAAGAGAGAGAGAGAGATAGGGAGAGAGAGAGAGAGAGAGAGGAGAGAAGAGAAGAAGAGAGAGAGAGAGATAGGGAGAGAGAGAGAGAGAGAGAGAGAGGAGAAGAAGAGAACAAGAGAGAGAGAGAGATAGGGAGAGAGAGAGAGAGAGAGAGGAGAAGAAGAGAAGAAGAGAGAGAGAGAGATAGGGAGAGAGAGAGAGAGAGAGAGAGAGGAGAAGAAGAGAAGAAGAGAGAGAGAGAGATAGGGAGAGAGAGAGAGAGAGAGAGGAGAAGAAGAGAGAAGAGAGAGAGTTACAAGGAGTTACAAGGAAAAGAAGTACCTCAAAAGGCCTTGCGGCCCATACCGAGGAGGTACCAATGGCAACGGGTGCCACGGAAAATTTTCTACACACTCAAAGAGTGTGCAAAATTTGGTCTAACCTTTTCTTGAACTGATCCACAGAGGAACTGTTCACAACTTCCGAAGGTAACCTGTTCCATGTGTCACAGATCTTATACGTAACGTAATTCCCACACACACTAGTCCTAAACCGTTTCAAATCCAACTTCCAACCATTGTTGCGAGTTGGGTTATCATTTAAACTAAACATACTTCTAAAATCGACATCGTTGAACCTCGTAAGAGCTTGAAAACCTCGATCAGTTGACCGCGCAGCCTCCGAGTTTCAAGCGAAAACAAGTTCAGGGCGCGTAACCGTCGATTGTAGCCCATATGCCTAACGGAAGGGATCAACTTTGTGGCCCTCGCCTGCACTCGCTCCAGCCTCTCAATATCTTTCCTGAGGGTGGGCGACCAGAACTGCACAGCATACTCCAGGTACGGCCGAACAAGGGAATTGTACAGTGAGAGCACAATCTCCTTGTTCGAAACTGAAATTGCCTCCTGATATAACCCAATAGTTTCTGGGCTTTCTTTTCCACCTCTACACACTGTTTCGTAAACTTAAGGTCGCTGCTAATTAGCACACCCAAGTCCTTTTCTAAATCAGTCACCTCGATATTACTGCCCAACATCGAGTAGTCCGACTTGGGATTGGCGTAGCCAATGTGCATCACTTTGCATTTACCCAAGTTAAACGGCATTTGCCATTTTTCGGACCACTCTCCTATCCTACCTAGGTCCGCACGCAGTTCCTCGATCGCTTCGGGCGTCCCAACATGGCCCCAAGCTTGGTGTCATCAGCGAATTTGGCGATCCGACTGACGATGCCACCGTCGATATCATTTATGTAAATGGTAAACAACAGTGGCCCCAAAACGGAACCCTGAGGAACCCCACTAGTGACCGAGGCCCAACCCGAACTAGCCCCTTTAATTACCACCCCTGCCGCCTATTCCTCAGCCAGTTTTCAATCCACCTACCTATTTCCCACCGATACCCAGCGCGCGCACTTTCGCCATTAGCCGGCGGTGAGGTACCTTATCAAAGGCTTTCTGAAAGTCGAGATAAAGTATATCAATCGCCCTACTCTTATCGTACTCACTCAACATGACGTGGAAAAACTCGAGCAAGTTGGTGAGACACGACCTATGCCGTCTAAACCCATGTTGGGAGTCCCCAAGCAGCTTGTAGGAATCCAAATGGTCAACGATTCTATCAGCTATTATCCTTTCTAATAATTTACCTACAACTGAAGTGAGACTAATAGGACGATAGTTCCCTGGACTTTCGTGATCCCCTTTCTTAAAGATAGGGGAGAGAGAGAGGAGAAGAAGAGAAGAAGAGGAGAGAGAGAGATAGGGAGAGAGAGAGAGAGAGGAGAAGAGGAGAAGAAGAGGAGAGAGAGAGATAGGAGAGAGAGAGAGAGAGGAGAAGAGGAGAAGAAGAGGAGAGAGAGAGAGATAGGGAGAGAGAGAGAGAGGAGAAGAGGAGAAGAAGAGAAGAAGAGAGAGAGAGAGAGATAGGGAGAGAGAGAGAGAGGAGAAGAAGAGAAGAAGAGAGAGAGAGAGAGAGATAGGGAGAGAGAGAGAGAGGAGAAGAAGAGAAGAAGAGAGAGAGAGAGAGATAGGGAGAGGAGAGAGAGAGGAGAAGAAGAGAAGAGAGAGAGAGAGAGAGATAGGGGAGAGAGAGAGAGAGGAGAAGAAGAGAAGAAGAGAGAGAGAGAGAGAGATAGGGAGAGAGAGAGAGAGGAGAAGAAGAGAAGAAGAGAGAGAGAGAGAGATAGGAGAGAGAGAGAGAGGAGAAGAAGAGAAGAAGAGAGAGAAGAGAGAGAGAGAGATAGGGGGAGAGAGAGAGAGGAGAAGAGAGAAGAAGAGGAGAGAGAGAGATAGGGAGAGAGAGAGATAGGAGAGAGAGAGAGGAGAAGAGAGAGAGAGAGATAGGGAGAGAGAGAGATGGGAGAGAGAGAGAGAGGAGAAGAAGAGAAGAAGAGAGGAAGAGAGAAGGGAGGAGAGAGAGGAGAGGAGAAGAAGAGAAGAAGAGAGAGAGAGAGATAGGGAGAGAGAGAGAGAGGAGAAGAAGAGAAGAAGAGAGAGAGAGAGATAGGAGAGAGAGAGAGGAGAAGAAGAGAAGAAGAGAGAGAGAGATAGTGAGAGAGAGAGAGAGGAGAAGAAGAGAAGAAGAGAGAGAGAGAGATAGGAGAGAGAGAGAGAGGAGAAGAAGAGAAGAAGAGAGAGAGAGAGATAGGGAGAGAGAGAGAGAGGAGAAGAAGAGAAGAAGAGAGAGAGAGATAGGGAGAGAGAGAGAGAGGAGAAGAAGAGAAGAAGAGAGAGAGAGAGATAGGGAGAGAGAGAGAGAGGAGAAGAAGAGAAGAGAGAGAGAGAGATAGGGAGAGAGAGAGAGAGGAGAAGAAGAGAAGAGAGAGAGAGAGAGATAGGGAGAGAGAGAGAGAGGAGAAGAAGAGAGAGAGAGAGATAGGGAGAGAGAGAGAGAGAAGAAGAGAAGAAGAGAGA